>JAJONR010003261.1:0-42821 GCA_029582245.1 Solanum etuberosum | reverse complement strand
ATTATGATATGCTCTTATGACGTTATGCTAGCTAACATATTTAGTACATTTTTTACTAATGCATACGCTTGCCTATATTCTTATCAAATGTAGGATTCGGCGATCGTGAGTTCGTTTCTTGAGGATAGGTTTCTAGAAAAGCAAAGGAGTTGATGATTTGGTGAGTCCTCATAGCTTCGAGGATGTGATCATCTTTCCCTTTTATGTCTTTCTTTTATGTTTTAGACTATTGTATGGTTTGCATCCCAAGGTTTTATTCAAGGTTGTATTAGATGGTTTGAGACAAAGGTTTGTAGACTTCTGGTTGCTTTTATAAAGACTCCGATTGTAAAGAAAAGTTTTAAAATTTCTGATTCATTTCTATGTACTTTATGTTATGATATGCTAAGTGGTTTGTGTTATGTCTTTCGGTGTCTAGTACGTCATGTTACATATAGGGTGTACCCCTGGGTCATGACAAACTTGGTAATCAGAGCACAAGGTTTTAGAATGATTCTAGTATTGTCTTAAAACCACGTCTAGTAGAGTCTTGTTCATAAGTGTGAAGCGCACCACATTTATGAATGAGAGGCTATTTGATGCTTAGGAAACTTCACTTCTTCATTTTCTAAGTAGTGCCATAGATTTTAGCTCAAGAAGGTCTTTCTCATAATTCATGCCCTATAGTTTTCAGGATATGGCTAATACAAGGGCAAATGCTAGGCGGAATGAGGAAGACAATGTGGAGCAAGATGTTCATCTCCAAATTCCTCCCAAAGCTCCTCCTCAAGCTCCAATTGATCCTTTAGTTGAGAATGTGACCCATGCGGAGTTTAGGTCTACTATCCAATTGTTGGCTCAAACTATGACGGCGCAGGCCAATAGGGAGGTGGTAGTTCCGGTGAATCCAATAGTGAGTGGGGCTACTTCAAGAGTGAGGGAAATTATGAGGATAAATCCTCCCGAGTTTCATGGCTCCAAAGTGGAAGAGGATCCTCAAGAATTTATGGAAGAGGTTTATAAAATACTTGACATTATGGGGGTGTCTTTGGTAGAGAAAGCGGAGTTAGCCGCTTACCAATTGAAGAGTGTTGCTCATGTATGGTATACTCAATGAAAGAACAATAGGTCGGTAGGAGCGGGACCCATAGAGTGGGAAGTGTTTAAATTGACATTTCTTGATAGATTCTTTCCCCGAGAGTTGAGGGAAACTAAGGTGGAAGAGTTCATTAACCTTCGTCAAGGAGGTATGAGTGTTCAAGAGTATTCTATAAAGTTTACTCAATTGTCAGAGTATGCTCCGACTTTGGTGGCAGATTCAACGGATATGATGAGTAGATATTTGACGAGTGTGTCCAAATTGGTAAGAAAAGAATGTCGTACGGCAATGCTCCATGATAATATGGATATCTCACGTCTTATGGTGTATGCCCAACAAATGGAGGATGAGAAACTCCGAGACAAAAATAGGGAGGTGAAAAGATCTAGAACTGGTGATGGGAATTTCTCCCATGCTAGATCCGATGGATATGGTCAACCAAGGACCCAACAAAAGCTTTCCAATCATGTTTCCCCCAATACTCATGGGTACAACCAAGAGAGGGTGTCTAACCCTAAGTCTCAAAGAGGGAGTAATAGTGAATCTATGTTGATTAAGCCTACTTGCACTAAGTGTGGAAGGAAGCATTATGGTAGGTGTCTAACCGGCAAGGATGGTTGTTATGGTTGTGGTAATGATGGTCACAATATGAGAGATTTCCCAATACTTAGGGCTAAAGGGAGAGAGGCCAAGCAAGCTTCTCTTAGTGGTCCGGATTCTAATGCTCTCAAGCAAAAATAGGTTCTATGTTATCCAAGATAGAGGTGAACAAGAGTGTCCCTCGGATGTGACTACCAGTATGTGTTTTATCATTTATTGGATTTCGGTATTGTTTGGTCCTTTGTGATTTGATATGTGAGACCTTGAAGTTGTCTTTTGTATGAATGGTGCTTAGAAAGTCTGTTTAGGCTTACACCCAAGGGGGAGATGGTGTGCTTAGATAGCAAGGTCATTGTGTGTCTATGTGTTGCAATGATTTCCTTGAATAATGCATGTTCATGAAAAATTGTGTTTTGAAAGAAAAATGAGTTTATGTGAATTGTTTTCCTCATGTTGTAGTGCATTTAGTATGAGTTGCCTATTTGACTTCATGTGATGAGTATATGAGCATGCCTTAGTTTGGAATTGAGAGATTCCTCCTTGAATAAATTCTTTTTGAGAATAAATTGCATATGAGCTCCATGAGAGTATGTTGAGCAAGTTATGACTAGGAGATGGTAGTTCCTCCTTGAACATGACTAGTTATGAGAATTTCTTGCATCATGGTTTGTTAGATGTAGTTCCTACTTCCTTGTGTTGCATTGATGTACGTTTAGCTTGGAGATGAAGTTCCTCCTTTGTTTGTGTGCATTTGAATGTGTTGCATGCATGATGGGCTGCTAGTCTAGAGTCGTTTCCTTCAAGAGGTGTTTAGAATCATAATTCGAGGACGAATGTTCCTAAGGGGGAGATATTGTAACACCCGGAAAACTAGTAAATTAAACTAGAGCTTTACGTTAGAGTTCTAGAGTTTGATGTGAGGGTTGGAGTCGTAGATTCGACGTCCCGAACTTAGAATGAAGGTTTTAGAGCTAGGGCGTCAAGGTACGACCGCCTAAGGACCAACCAAGGGTCCTTGAGGGGGACCCAAAACAGCCCCTAGAAACTGCCCAAAATGGGCCAGCTACGCATGAGATTCACACCCAGTAGGTGGACCCACGCCCCGTGGGAAGGGGTCGTGGGTCAAGACCCCAAATTTTTTAGTTGCCAGCCACCACCCACGGAGGACCAGCCTGCTCCGTGGACCCACCCACGGTACGTGGGCGTGGTCTCGTGGGTGAGGCAGCCTTGGTCCCTTAAGTTTTTAAGTTGGGGGTTAAGGGAAGGGTCTAGAATTAATGAGTTATTGAGTGGGGTCGTTTTATTAGTAATTAGAACACCTATATCAACCTAATAGACCCCTAAATACATTGATCCTAGTCATTATTTCAATTCACCAAAGAACCCAATTCCCTCCAAGAAACTCTCTCTAGAAAGTGAAGAAGAAGAAGAGAGAAAAGCTAGGTCAAATTCCTCCATTATTGTAAGCTTTTGTGAGGGCTTTATAATCAAGGTATGTTAGCTTATTCATCCATGGAGCCCCCTAGAAATCCCACAATTGTGAAGATGAAATCCCCTATTCAAGTTAGGGTTCCTACCAATATTGTTGGTTTAGTTGAGTATGATTCCAATTGAGTGGATAGTACTTGTTTATGATTGATTTAGTATTAAATCGGGATATATTGATGATATTACATGTTTTCCATGGTTAACTCTCGTTTAATTGATCAAATTGAATTAATGTGGGTTTATGCCTTGTGAAGAGAAATTGAGGATTCATAGGTGATCTTCTAGAATTGATGTCATGTATAGTAATTGTTCAAGAATAGAAGAATGTAAACATGAATTGAATTAGAATAATGTATATATGATGGATCATGACTAGTAAAGCTTGATATTGAACCTTTACGATGAATTATGACTAGAATTGCTTAAAGAGAATTGATTGTCAAGGACATCTTTCCATGAAACTTGAGTCAAAGTAGAGACTTAATAACTATCTTGTGGGATTTAGGCCTAGCACCGAGTGGATATTTAAATGAGATGGAGGTTCCCACCTAGTTGAGTTTGGGCTTCCAAAATGGGAACTCTCACCTAAAAGTGTTCGGATTTCCCCGAAGTATGTCGCATGAGATGGAAGCCTTCACTTAGTGGATTTTGGGTTTCTAGTAGCGATCTCTGTATCCCATTATTACGTGCCCCGTAGGAAAGTTAGCTAGTGGATCTGACTAAGCTAATAAACCGGATCTACCTTAGGCAAGTAGACCAACCCTTGAAGGTGTGGGTAACACCGGGAGGGATCATTTGATAGCTCACATGTTCTCACGTCGGTTAAGGCTATATCCCAACTACGACAAGATTAAGAATGAACTAAGTTGTGCTTAAGGAATTCTCTTCTAGTGTTCTAAGGTTTTAAAGAGGGGGACTAGTCTCCAACCAAAAAGTATGAGTATGATGACCTATAGAAGTACTTGGTATGGATAGGATTATGGGGTCTTATCTATATATTACACAATTATGACTTAAGTTTACCTAAGATGTGTTTCTCTTGTATAATGTATGTTTTGATGGATTGTTTCTATAGTTGCCTTCCATGATATGTTTGACTAAATCTGATAAATTCTGTTTTCTATGAGAAGTAAGCTAAAGGATGAGATCAAACATGATAAAGAGGTATGGTGGCCTAAAAGTGGTACTTAGCCTTGGTGGGATTATGGGGTCTCATCTATGCATTGCACTAGTATAACTTAAAGGTTACTTCTGAACTTTCTCTTATGCTTAGAGGATTTGAGTATGGACTAAGCTTATGAATATGTGGTATTTCCTATGTTATTGGATCATGCCTTATGTTGACTTATGCTCATGTTATGACTATGTTGGATATTATTCTTATGACCATGTTATTATCTCTTATCCTTATTCTCATGTTAACTAACCATTATGATATGCTCTTATGACGTTATGCTAGCTAACATATTTAGTACATTTTTTACTAATGCATACGCTTGCCTATATTCTTATCAAATGTAGGATTCAGCGATCGTGAGTTCGTTTCTTGAGGATAGGTTTCTAGAAGAGCAAAGGAGTTGATGATTTGGTGAGTCCTCATAGCTTCGAGGATGTGATCATCTTTCCATTTTATGTCTTTCTTTTATGTTTTAGACTATTGTATAGTTTGCATCCCAAGGTTATATTCAAGGTTGTATTAGATGGTTTGAGACAAAGGTTTGTAGACTTCTGGTTGCTTTTAAAAAGACTCCGATTGTAAAGAAAAGTTTTAAAATTTCTGATTCATTTCTATGTACTTTATGTTATGATATGCTAAGTGGCTTGTGTTATGTCTTTCGGTGTCTAGTACGTCATGTTACATCTAGGGTGTAACCCTGGGTCATGACAAACTTGGTAATCAGAGCACAAGGTTTTAGAATGATTCTAGTATTGTCTTAAAACCACATCTAGTAGAGTCTTGTTCATAAGTGTGAAGCGCACCACATTTATGAATGAGAGGCTATTTGATGCTTAGGAAACTTCACTTCTTCATTTTCTAAGTAGTTCCATAGATTTTAGCTCAAGTAGGTCTTTCTCGTAATTCATGCCCTATGGTTTTCAGGATATGGCTAATACAAGGGCAAATGCTAGGCGGAATGAGGAAGACAATATGGAGCAAGATGTTCCTCTCCAAGTTCCTCCCCAAGCTCCTCCTCAAGCTCCAATTGATCCTTTAGTTGAGAATGTGACCCATGCGGAGTTTAGGTCTACTATCCAATTGTTGGCTCAAGCCATGACGGCGCAGGCCAAATGGGAGGTGGTAGTTCTGGTGAATCCAATCATGAGTGGGGCTGCTTCAAGGGTGAGGGAAATTATGAGGATAAATCCTCTCAAATTTCATGGCTCCAAAGTTGAAGAGGATCCTCAAGAATTTGTGGAATAGGTCTATAAAATACTTGATATTATGGGGGTGACTTTGGTAGAGAAAGTGGAGTTAGCCGCTTACCAATTGAAGAGTGTTGCTCATGTATGGTATACTTGATGAAAAAACAATAGGCCGGTAGGAGCGGGACCCATAGAGTGGGAAGTGTTTAAATCGACATTTCTTGATAGATTCTTTCCCCGAGAGTTGAGGGAAACTAAGGTGGAAGAGTTCATTAACCTTCGTCAAGGAGGTATGAGTGTGCAAAAGTATTCTCTAAAGTTTACTCAATTGTCAGAGTATGCTCCGACTTTGGTGGCAGATTCAACGGATATGATGAGTAGATATTTGATGAGTGTGTCCAAATTGGTAAGAAAAGAATGTCGTATGACAATGATCCATGAAAATATGAATATCTCACGTCTTATGGTGTATGCCCAACAAATGGAGGATGAGAAACTCCGAGAAAAAAATAGGGAGGTGATAAGAGCTAGAACTAGTGATGGGAATTTCTCCCATGCTAGATCCGATGAATATGGTCAACCAAGGACCCAACAAAAGATTTCCAATCAAGTTTCCCCCAATACTCATGGGTACAACTAAGAGAGGGTGTCTAACCCTAAGCCTCAAAGAGGGAGTAATAGTGAATCTATGTTGATTAAGCCTACTTGCACTAAGTGTGGAAGGAAGCATTATGGTAGGTTTCTAACCGGCAAGGATGGTTGTTATGGTTGTGGTAATAATGGTCACAATATGAGAGATTTCCCAATACTTAGGGCTAAAGGGAGAGAGGCCAAGCAAGCTTCTCTTAGTGGTCCGGATTCTAATGCTCCCAAGCAAAAACCGGTTCTATGTTCTCCGAGCTAGAGGTGAACAAGAGTGTCCCCGGGATGTGACTACCAGTATTTGTTTTATGATTTATTGGATTTCGGTATTGTTTGGTCCTTTGTGACTTGATATGTGAGACCTTGAAGTTGTGTTTTGTATGAATGGTGCTTAGAAATTTCGTTTAGCCTTACACCCAAGGGGGAGATGGTGTGCTTAGATAGCAAGGTCATTGTGTGTCTATGTGTTGCATGATTTCCTTGAATGATGCATGTTCATGAAAAATTGTGTTTTGAAAGAAAAATGATCTTTATATGAATTTTTTTCCTCATGTTGTAGTGCATTTAGTATGAGTTGCCTATTTGACTTCATGTGATGAGTATATGAGCATGACTTAGTTCGGAGTTGAGAGATTCTTCCTTGAATAAATGCTTTCTGAGAATAAATTGCATATGAGCTCCATGAGAGTATGTTGAGCATGTTGAGCATGTTATGACTAGGAGATGGTAGTTCCTCCTTGAACATGACTAGTTATGAGAATTTCTTGCATCATGGGTTGTTAGATGTAGTTCTTACTTCCTTGTGTTGCATTGATGTACGTTTAGCTTGGAGATGAAGTTCCTCCTTTGTTTGTGTGCATTTGAATGTGTTGCATGCATGATGGGCTGCTAGTCTAGAGTCATTTCCTTCAAGAGGTGTTTAGAATCATAATTCGAGGACGAATGTTCCCGAGGGGGAGATATTGTAACACCCGGAAAACTAGTAAATTAAACTAGAGCTTTACGTGAGAGTTTTAGAGTTTGATGTGAGGGTTGGAGTCGTAGATTCGGCGTCCCGAACTTAGAATGAAGGTTTTAGAGCTAGGGCGTCAAGGTACGACACCCTGAGGACAAACCAAGGTTCCTTGAGGGGGACCAAACAGCCCCTAGAAACTGCCCAAAATGGGCCAGCTATGCATGAGATTCACACCCAGTAGGTGGACCCACGCCCCGTGGGAAGGGGTCGTGGGTCAAGACCCCAAATTGTTTAGTTTCCGGCCACCACCCACGGAGGACCAGCCTTCTCTGTGGACCCACCCACGGTACGTGGGCGTGGTCCCGTGGGTGAGGAGCCTTCGTCCCTTAAGTTTTTAAGTTGGGGGTTAAGGGAAGGGTCTAGAATTAATGAGTTATTAAGTGGGGTCATTTTATTAATAATTAGACCACCTATATCAACCTAATAGACCCCTAAATACATTGATCCTAGTCATTATTTCGATTCACCAAAGAACCCAATTCCCTTCATGAAATTTTCTCTCTAGAAAGTGAAGAAGAAGAAGAGAGAAAAGCTAGGTCAAATTCATCCATTATTGTAAGCTTTTGTGAAGGCTTTATAATCAAGGTATGTTAGCTTATTCATCCATGGAGCCCCCTAGAATTCCTCCAATTGTGAAGATGAAATCCCCAATTTAAGTTAGGGTTCCTTCCAATATTGTTGGTTTAGTTGAGTATGATTCCAATTGAGTGGATAGTACATGTTTATGATTGATTTAGTATTGAATCAGGATATATTGATGATATTACATGTTTTCCATGGTTAACTCTCGTTTAATTGATGAAATTGAATTAATGTGGGTTTATGCCTTGTGAAGGGAAATTGAGGATTCATAGGTGATCTTCTAGAATTGATGTCATGTATAGTAATTGTTCAAGAATAGAAGAATGTAAACATGAATTGAATTAGAATAATGTATATATGATAGATCATGACTATTAAAGCTTGATATTGAACCTTTACGATGAATTATGACTAGAATTACTTAAAGAGGAATGATTGTCAAGGACATCTTTCCATGAAACTTGAGTCAAAGTAGAGACTTATTAACTATCTTGTGGGATTTAGGCCTAGCACCGAGTGGATATTGAAATGAGATGGAGGTTCCCACCTAGTTGAGTTTGGGCTTCCAAAATGGGAACTCTCACCTAGAAGAGTTCGGATTTCCCAAAGTATGTCTCATCAAATGGAAGCCTTCACTTAGTGGAGTTTGGGTTTCTAGTAGCGATCTTCGTATCCCATTACTACGTGCCCCATAGGAAAGTTAGCTAGTGGATCTGACTAAGCTAATAAACTAGATCTACCTTAGGCAAGTAGACAAACCCTTGATGGTGTGGGTAACACCGGGAGGGATCATTTGATAGCTCACATGTTCTCATGTCGGTTAAGGCTATATCCCAACTACGAGAATGTTAAGAATGAACTAAGATGTGCTTAAGGAATTCTCTTCTAGTGTTCTAAGGTTTTAAAGAGGGGGACTAGTCTCCAACCAAAACGTATGAGTATGATGACCTATAGAAGTACTTGGTAAGGATAGGATTAAGGGGTCTTATCTATATATAGCACAAGTATGACTTAAGTTTACCTAAGATGTGTTTCTCTTGTATAATGTATGTTTTGATGGATTGTTTCTGTAGTTGCCTTCCATGATATGTTTGACTAAAGGTGATAAATTCCATTTTCTATGAGAAGTAAGCTAAAGGATGAGATCAAACATTATAGAGAGGTATGGTGGCCTAAAAGTGGTACTTAGACTTGGTGAGATTATGGGGTCTCATCTATGCATTGCACTAGTATAACTTAAAGGTTACTTATGAACTTTCTCTTATGCTTAGAGGATTTGAGTATGGACTATGCTTATGAATATGTGGTATTTCCTATGTTATTGGATCATGCCTTATGTTGACTTATGCTCATGTTATGACTATGTTGGAGATTATTCTTATGACCATGTTATTATCTCTTATCCTTATTCTCATGTTGACTAACCATTATGATATTCTCTTATGACGTTATGCTAGCTAACATATTTAGTACATTTTGTACTAATGCATACGCTTGCCTATATTCTTATCAAAGTAGGATTCGGCGATCTTGAGTTTATTTTTTGAGGATAGGTTTCTAGAAGAGCAAAGGAGTTGATGATTTGGTGAGTCCTCATAGCTTCGAGGATGTGATCACCTTTCCATTTTATGTCTTTCTTTTATGTTTTAGACTATTGTATGTTTTGCGTCCCAAGGTTTTATTCAAGGTTGTATTAGATGGTTTGAGACAAAGTTTTGTAGACTTCTGGTTGCTTTTATAAAGACTCCGATTGTAAAGAAAAGTTTTAAAATTTCCGATTCATTTCTATGTACTTTATGTTATGATATGCTAAGTGGCTTGTGTTAGGTCTTCCGGGGTCTAGTACGTCATGTTACATCTAGCGTGTACCCCTGGGTCATGACAAACTTGGTAATCAGAGCACAAGGTTTTAGAATGATTCTAGTATTGTCTTAAAACCACGTCTAGTAGAGTCTTGTTCATAAGTGTGAAGCGCACCACATTTATGAATGAGAGGCTATTTGATGCTTAGGAAACTTCACTTCTTCATTTTCTAAGTAGTGCCATAGATTTTAGCTCAAGTAGGTCTTTCTCGTAATCTGTTCCTTATGTTTTTCAGGATATGGCTAATACAAGGGCAAATGCTAGGCGGAATGAAGAAGACAATGTGGAGCAAGATGTTCATCTCCAAGTTTCTCCCCAAGCTCCTCCTCAAGCTTCAATTGATCCTTTAGTTGAGAATGTGACCCATGCGGAGTTTAGGTCTACTATCCAATTGTTGGCTTAAGCCATGACGACGCAGGACACTCTCTTTTCGCTGTGAGAGCATGTATTGGATTCCATGTTATAGCTCACATTGTCTATGTCGGTTAATGGTTAACATCCCACATTAATGAACTAAGGTTACTTTTAAAGTATCTCGCAAAGTGTTTTAAATATGTTAAGCTTGCACTGACCATAATTATGACTTGTGTTTTCTAACCTTTTATCTTATTATTTAGCTTGGCCATTGTTACGTAAAGTCCTTTTTAGTATGATTTCATAACTCCTATGCATTGCTATCATACTTAGTACGTTTTATTTACTAATGCATACATGTGCCTACATTGTTTCATAATGTAGGGTCCGACACTAACACCTCTCATACTTGTGGCTAGTTGATCTTTTTGCATTCGAATATTGGTGAGTCCTTATGTTTCGAGGACTGAAACACTTTTACTTGGTTTATGTCTTTCTAGTTGTCAGACTTTTGTATGTGGTGTATGAGTTACGTCCCAACCACTTTATTTTGATGTAATAGATAGCTTGTTGAGACTATGTTAGACGTCTGCTTTGTCAAACTCTTTTATGATATAAGACTATTTCCTTTGAAATCTTTATTTTCGTTATTTGTATGATGTGTGCTAAGTGGCTTGTGTAGGACCTCTCGGGGTTCTATACGCCATGTTATGCTTAGGGTATACTTTGGGTCGTAACAAAATTTATATTTACAGAACAAGGTTTAGAAAGGTCCTAGGATGTCTCACAAGCCATGTCAAGTAGAGTCTTGTACATGAGTATAAAGCGCGCCACATTTTTGAATAGGAGGCTATAAGATGTTTATAAAACTTGACTTCTTTCATCATTCTAAAGTTGTGTGATAGAGTGTAACTCTATATGTCTCTCTCCTAATCTTTATCCTATGCTTTTCAAGATATAGCCCCTCGAAGAGCATGCGTTAGGAGGAATGTTGGTGCAAATGTAGAACAAGAGGTTCCCCAAGTGTCGGTTGAATCTTTGGCCAATCAAGTGACTAATGATGAGTTTCGAGCCGCATCTAATGCATTTTTCCAAGCTATGATGGCTCAAGAAAATAGAGAGGGTGTGGTTCCCAAGAACCCAAGGGTGGGTACGGCGGCAACAAGGGTGACGGACTTTACTAGGATGAATCCCCCAGAGTTCTTCGGTTCTAAAGTTGAGGAAGATCCTCAAGAGTTCATCGACGAGGATCACAAGATTGTAGGAATCACGGGTATCACTTCGGTAGAAAAGGCGGAATTGGCCGCTTACCAACTCAAAGTTGTTTCTCAAGTTTGGTTAAACCAATGGAAGGGATAGAGGGCAATTGATGAGGGTCCTCTTGACGGGGAGAAATTTAAGGTTGGTTTTCTTGATATGTTCTTTTCTCTTGAGATGAGGGAGGCAAAGGTGCTTGAGTTCATTAACCTTCCTCAAGAAAATATGAGTGTAAAAGAGTATGCTATGAAATTCACACAATTGTCCAAATATGCTCCAACTATGGTTGGTGATCCAAGGGCAAGGATGAGTAAATTTGTATCGGGTGCTTCTGACTTGGTGATCAAAGAATGTCTAACCTCCATGATTGTTAAAAAAATGTATGTCTCTCATTTTATGGTTCATGGCCAATAAATAGAAAAAGAAAAACATAAGAAGAATACTAGGGATTCAAAGAGGGAAAGAACGGATAATGGTGATTTCTCACATTCAAGGTCCGGTGGAGAAAATTGTTCTCAAGGCAATGGTTCTAATGAAAAAATGGTGTCTGAATGCTGGAGGTGTGGAAAAGTCATAGGGGTGAGTGTCTAGCCGGTTCAAATGCATGTTTTGGGTGTGGAAAGAGTGCTCATAAGATGAGAGATTTTTCATTGCTTACTACTAAGAGAAAGGATGGTAAGCAAGTTCAACCTAGTGGTTCCGGTTTGAGTGCTCCAAAGAAAAATAGGTTTTGGTGCTCTTCAGACTCAACAAGATCACGAGGGTTCCTCAAATGCGGCGATTTGTAAGTTATGGTCTTTTAGCTTGTGGTTATGCATTGCTTGATACTGGGTGTTTCGTTGTCTATGGCATGACTCCGTGTATGGTTATTGTGTTTGAGGTCGACCTTGAAATCCTTGTGAAAGTTTCTTAACTATTTACCAATATCGATGGTTCCGTGGTTGTTAAGACTTTTGTGCTATGCTTGGGTTGAGGGAGATGGATTTGAAAAGACTAAAGAGGTTTGATCCTAAGGGGGAGATAGTATGCTTCGTGGTTGCTGAGTGTGGAACTATTTTAATTATTGGAAGGATTTATTTTCTATGGTTTGGCATGTGAAAGGTCGGAGGCGATGTGATGTCTTAGTATCCCTATCTCTTTTTGTTATCTTCAGGTATAGCTTGAGGCATTAGACCCTCATGTTCACTCTTTAGGATTCTTGTGTTCTTAGTCATTATCATATTTCCTCATGCATGTATGCTCATGAAAATTTTGGATTTTTTGAGTGATAATGTAGCTTGATTGCTTCATGGTGATGTGCATTTGTGTATGATTTGCATATATGTTTTATGAATGATGTTTGAGTATGTTTTAGCTTGGAGTCGACTTTCTTCCTTGGATATGTGCATTTGATGAAATTACATTCATATTGGATTGTTAGTTTCTCTCCTACTCTTTTCATGCTAGCTTGAGTTCCATTCGAGAATGAATGTTCCCAAGAGGGAGATATTGTAACGCCTGAGACTTTGAAAAAGGTTAAAATGGGTTAACGGGCAGATCCACAAGCCTAAAACCAACCATGACAGAAGCCTAAACGGCTCGTGAAAGTGTCCACTGCCCATTTAGGGAAGTGGACAGGCCGATAACGCCAGCCTGGAATTTAGGTAATCTGTATGGCTCCCTATACGGCCAGTGGTGACTTATACGGACCGTTTAGGCTTCCATATAAGTCACCCATCATCTTTTTAAGTCAAGGATATTTTAGTCTTTTTCCTATGTGTTCAATACTTAAGTTATGTCGTTTTAACCCCTATTCTAAGCCCTATATAAATGATTTAAGTCCTAAAACTACCCATTCTAAATCATTCACCTAAATCCTAAGTTTCCCTCCAAGTTCATCTCCAAAATCCTCTCTAAAGATAAAGAAGAAGAATCTAGGGTTTTACTTCAAGATATTCAATTCACCATAGCTATTGGGCCTTGATCACTAAGGTAAGTTAGTATTCATCCATGGAGTCCTTTCCTCCATAGGTTTCCCATGATCTTCCAATTTTACTAGTTCACTCAATTCAAAGTTAGAGTTTTATTCAATCTTCATGGGTTCTTTTCAATTATGATTCAATTGATTGTTTTCTATCTTTTATTGCATAAATTGAATTTATTACATGTTTTTGAGTTGAATTCATATGAAACCATGCATGATATATTATTTTTTACTATGAACACATGATGAAGCTTATTAACTATGAACCATTATTTATGAAAATTATGCATGTTTTTTGAAAGCAATGTTTACGATTTAAGTAAGCTTATAAGACCCATAGTCATTAAATTCATGCTAAAACTGTCATACTACGAATGATATTAGTTTTAGAAACTTGATCCATGATCATTGATGGCATATCTGAATACCGCACTAATCAAGACCTAATATTGAAAAATAATCAAAAATATTGATGGCAAATATAGATGTCATTCATGTCATGTGGCCAAGTTTCATAAAACATAGATATATTAGTTTTAAATATGTTAATATTGCATTGACCATGATTATGACTTGTATTTTCTAATCTTTTATCTTATGATTTAGTTTGGTCATTGCATGTCATGTAAAGTCTTTTTTAGCATGATTTCGTAACTCTTATGCATTGCTATCATACTTAGTACATTCTATGTACTAATGCATATGTGTACCTACATTGTTTCATAATGTAGGGTCCGATGTTCCTACCTCTCATACTTATGGCTAGCTGATCACTTGACATTCGAAGATTGGTGAGTCCTCATGTTCTGAGGACCGAGAAATTTTTACTTGCTTTAAGTCTTTCTAGTTTTTCAGACATTTGTATGTGGTGTATGCATTACGTGCCAATCACTTCCTTTTAATGTAATAGATAGCTTATTGAGACTATGTTAGACTTCCACTTTCTCAAACTCTTTTATGATATAAGATTGTTTCTTTTGAAATATTTATTTTTGTTACCTTGTATGTTGTATTCTAAGTGGCCTGTGTAGGACCTCTAGGGGTTCTATACTCCATTTTATGCCTAGGGTATACTTTGGGTCGTGAAATGTGTCTAGTTGATCTCTGATAGAACGTTTCAAGTACACCTCATTCGATTCTAGGTGTAAACGATCGTTAGTCAGTATAAAACCCAACGAAGAGTTGGGGTCGAACACACAGGGAGCGGTACGTGTCTAAAATTCAGTTATGAAGTTATAAAGTGGTCTATTCGGTTATAGGAATGAAATTTATCGAAAAGACATGTAAGCAAGTCTAAGGGGTGACAACGAATGTCAGATGGGGGATTTTGGATTGTTAACTATCAGCTACAGTACAAGCAAAACAGGGGAATATCAATGTAGGGAGGAATTCTCGGGATGTGATTGTTTATAAGCTAATTACGCTATATGGGTAATTGAAATTTAACAACTTGCTGAAATATTGTGGGTAGGTTGGACTTTAAATGCAATAGTTTTCTCTCGAACAACTATTACGGTTCAGGTGATTTCTTTCGAACATCAATAAGCTTAACAAGATAACCAGCTCACAACCTTAATGCATCCACTCTCTCGAGCTAGATGGGTAGGATTAGGTTTAGGATTCACTCTCTCGAATTGAATCTGTATCGACCCAATACCCACAAATCATTAATCAAAAGCTTTGGTTCCAAAACCTCTCTCTCAAGCAAGCCAAGAACTCAAAATTAAAATTGCATTTGCAACTACAATTCATAGATTAAACCCAACTAATAATTAAACCCACATTAAAAAAGCAAGTTCATCATCAAACAACAATACCCATAAGATAATTAGACAAATAAACACATGATAACACCCCAAGAGAAACGATTACCAAATACATTAGCCATGATCTGGGTAAAGGTTCTCAAGTCTTTACAATGGTCCAAATTGAGTAATTTCAAAAACCAACTTGCAAATATTCAAGTTTGAGCCCCAAAAGCTTTAAAGTCTACGATGGAACTCAAAAATTAAAAGAAAACTCTACTGAATGATCGCATGATACTAAATCTTTGTTTCAAATTTCAATTTATAGTTGCCCAATTTTTGGCCTGAACAGCCATTGGGTGAGATAAGTCAGACATCGCCGAACAAGTCGGCGATCCGCAGATTGTCCTCTTCCATCACCATTTTGCATTGGCCTTCAGCATCTCAGGTCTTGTAACTTTGGGCGATCCAATTTGTTGTCGCGGAACCGATCGGCGATCCGTCGAATGCCCATTTGTGTCGCCAACTTGGTTCTTCCCCAGGGCTGGCATGCTGGAACTTTGGGTGAGCTAAAGAGTAACTCGGCGTTGCGCCCAGTGGTCTTGGCGATCGCCAGGATTGCTTTTTCTTCACTTCTTCAGCTTTTTAGTTCCTTTTTGTCCGGTCATGTCCTTGCCTTGCTCCTTAGCCTTCATAGCTGCAAATCAACACTTTAACATCATTTTAGAGCATAAAATAGGCATTTGAGGACACTTAAACTATCAAAATAAATCCCAAATGAGTCAAAATTTCGGACTCATCAACACCCCCAACTTAAACTTTTGCTTGTCCTCAAGTAAAACTCAAGATCAATCAGTTCAACAAGGATGTCTACAAACTTAAACTTTTGCTTGTCCTCAAGTAAAACTCAAGATCAATCAGTTCAACAAGGATGTCTACAAACAGTGTTGCATAAGATTCAACATAAATGCACACAACAAGGTTCAAATTACTCATACAATGATCAATTGTGCACTCAAAGTTTCAAATTGTTACTCACAATCATCAAGAGTACTCAAGCTCACAATGCTTGCTTCAAATGCAAGTTCTAGCTCAACAAACGTATTCAAATGCCCTCACAACAAAGATGATTCCATATTCACATAAAATTTCTTGACAAGTTAAAGTCCCGGAATCACATACAACTCTCACACTCAGAAAGATGAATACATGCATGACTCCACCCATAGGCTTGCCCTTATTTTCCAATCAACATTCGTTTCAGCTCACTCAAGATCAAAATGGTCCTTTTAAGGTTTGTAATGAGGCTGAGTGCGAAGGTATGGCAATTAAGGCTTAGTGGCTTCTACCCTCATGAAGTATGGCTTGAAAATCATTTTCTCCTTTTCCTTCTCATTCAAACATGATCATAATCCATCCCATTATTCAACTAGATATGAATCACCAGATACCCCATTTCTTTTGCTATTTTCACTACTTTATTTCACAACTTTTTCTCTTTTTCAATCTTTTCTTTTTCATTTTTTTTTCTTTTTTTTTATATATGGGGGGTTCCATTATTTTTCCAAACAATCCAACTAGGGGGGGGGGAATTTCTCACTTCTTGACTTTTCTTCTCTTTCACCACACCCCCGGCCTAAGTTGGCTATTCAAACAAACCATATTTCATGAAAGTTATGGGTGAAGGGATAAAGAAAGGTCACAATTGTTCAAGTTTCTTCCAAGAAAAAGGGGTAAGGCCCAATGGGTGCCAAAATAAGATTCACACTTCTCACAAGGGTGGCCACAAAAGAGGTATATTGTCAAGTAGGGTCACTCTTCAAAAAATTTGCCTAGGATCATGTCTATCGCTTGCCTCACTCAATCAATCAGACCAACGGGGCAAATTCTAGGTGTCATCATACATAATATTCAAAGAGACCTCACCACAAGGCATTGATACAATTATCAAACAATACTCCACACTTTCTAGCTAGCGTGCAATGTTCACCACAAGAGATTCATTCGACAATCGGCTAGTCACAATGAGATGCAAAAATTCACATATTGCATATGTAACTTTGTTTGCCTCATCGTAGCCGCACATTCATTTTGTTCAATTAAGAGCACTATCCAAATTTGCACAAGAACAGCCACAACCGACACTCAAATTTGCACAAGAACAGCCACAATCACACACAAAAGAGGTGGCAAAATTTTAAAATTTGGTTCAAAACCATTTTCAATCAAAACAATGGGCCACAAGCTAAAACATCCACAATAATTCACAATACCAAAACCATGATATATATATATAAACAAAATAAGCCCAATATTCACAAAACAGTCACAGGAGATAGGTATGGAAATACCTCACCCCATCTAATAAAATATGCAGTTGTCCTCAAATGCAACTAAAAACTAATAATAAATAAAACATAATAGAGAGGGAGGTAAAAATAATCATCCTGCCAGGCTAGGCCTGGGGTGAAGTATGCATCTCAGTCACTCCATCTTCTTGGGCATCAGTGCCCGGTATCACATCATCCTTGGCTCCACTAGAGCCCACCATAGTAGTATCTCTCATAGAAGCATGTCTGGCTGTCTCGTACATGGCACCCTCCAAGTCAACCAAGTCCTCATAAACAGCTTCCTCTCGATCACTGAGTTGCTCCTCATCAGTCTCGTCCTCAAACTCAGCAGCTCTAATCTCATATCCGGTCATAGTAGCCGGAGGCACATCCGAACAGGTTGGAATATCTGCACTCGGGTCATCTGGGATCTCCACTGTCCTGAATAGCGAGGTAAAATCGGTGGACTTCAGTTGGTCCACATCTTTTCTCAGCCCACTAATGTCGGCCTTCAAAGCCGTCACCTCCTCAGAAACTCCCTATCCTCTCTCACATACATCTACTCTCACCGTAAGGGCATCAATTGAAGCACTGAGAGGTGTCAATGCGGCAGCAATGACTCTCTCGATCATCTCAGGAACTACAGCCTCTAGCCGGGAGGCATGCACATCGGTGGATTGGGTCAAATACCCCATCTTATACAGCATCACCTGGGTGATCGGAGGCCTAGAATCAGAAGCGCCAGCAGCAGATATAGAGGGAAGGGGAGCAGCAGAAGTATCCAGAGTATCGAAAGGAGTGGAGCTGGAAGTACATGAAGTCCTGGTGGCCTAAGTAGGAAAGACTGCCTCTGCAGGTAGTGTGTCAATATCAACCTCCGGTGAGGTGTCCACCGGGGCTGCCGTCCTCCTGTCAGCCTCATCTATCTGGTACTCGGCCTCGATACGTCAGATGTCAGTGGAGGAGGTAGGTGTCACCTCCACATCCATCTTCTAATCTCTGGGGACACGGGCCCGTCTGTAAAGCTCGATGATCAACACCGGGAATGAAAGTGAGGTCTACCTCTGCTTGGCCCTCATGGCTATCTCTTGTTCAATAATCATTCCCAAGTTGAGCCTCTTCCTGGCTATAATAGAGCCAAGACAAGCTGCCTTCGGGTGGCGGAGAATGGACTCATTTTACGACGGCATGATAGTGTTGTTGATGAATCCAAACCAATATCTAGCAGCTATATTGAGGTCCTTCTTCTGTATCGGCGCTCCGGCCTCAATCCACTTCAGGGTGGTGTCAGAAATCAGGGGGGCCAACCAACCTTTTTAGAAGAGCTCCCCTTATTTCTGACACCACCCCGAGGTGGATTGACGCTGGAGCACCTATTGAGAAGAAGGACTTGAACATAGCAGCTCGGTATTGGTTTGGGTTCATCAGTAGCTTGATCATGCCATCACAGAACGAGTCCATTCTCCACCACCCAAAGGTGGCCTGTCTAGGATCTATTATAGCCAAGAAGAGTCTGAACCTAGGACTGATCATAGAGCAGGAGATGGCCATGAGGGCCAAACAGCGCCAGATGTCCATGCCATTCCCAGTGCTTATTACGGAGTTATGTCGTCGGGCTGGAGTTCCTCATGATGAGAAGAGGGATATCAAGGTCACTCCCACATCCTCCATTGACATCCGGTGCATAGAGGCTGAGTACACACAGGATGAGGCAGATAGGAGGAGAGCAGCTCCGATAGATACATCCCCGGAGGTGGACATTGATTCTACACCTGCAGAGGCATCTTTGCTTACTCCGGCCTCCGGGCCTTCAGGTATATCCACTTCCACTCCTTTCCAGGCCCCACGTTCTTCTACTACTTCATGTACCACTGCCTCCATGCCTCCAATCACTCAGGCCATGCTCCTCAATATGGGGCACCTAGCCCATTCTGCCGATGTGCGGGCTTCCCGGCTAGAGGTCGAGGTGCCCTGGATGATTGAGTGAGTCATCACAGCTGCACTCACACCTCTCCAGGCTGTCATTGATTCTCTCACTATGAGAGTAGTTACTTGTGAGAGAGGACAGGGGGTGACTACCGAGGTCACGGCTTTGAAATCTGAGGTTACTGAGCTTAGGAAAGATGTGGACCATCATAAGTCCACAGATTTCACTTCGTTTTTTGGGTCAGTTGAGATCCCCGAGGATCTGAGTGCTGAGATGCAAGCCCATGCTGAGGTACCTCCAGCTACTACCAGAGATGATATCATAGATGATGTTGTTGTTGATGCGTCTGAAGCTAAGACCGATGAGGAGCAGCTTGAGGAGTGAGATGATGCCGTATATGATGATCTGGCAGACCTAGAGGGTGCCATGATTGAGACTGCCCGACAGGCCTCCTTGCGGGATATTTCTATGGCAGGATCTAGTGGAGCTAGTATTGCTGCTACTCAGGGAACTGATGCGCAGACCCAGAGTACTACCCCGAGCACTGATGCCCTGACAGATGGAGCGACTGTGTAGACAGGATCATTCTTTACCTCCCTCTCTATCATTTTTATTGATTGATGTTATTTTAGTTACATTTGAGGACAACTGCTTTTCTTTTATGGGTGGGGTGAGGTATTTCCATACCCACCTCTTGTGATTCTATTTTATTTGGGAATTTTGGGTATTTTGATCTATATATATGTTTTGATTTCAATTTTGTAGATGTTTGAGCTTGTGGCTCCTTGTTGTTAATGGAAATGGTTTTGACCTATTTTTAAAAAAAAATGTGTGCCACCTCTTTTATGTATGAATGTGGTTGTTCTTGTGCAAATTTGAGTATCGGTTATGATCAATACCGATGTCTTGAATAGTGCTCTTAATTGAACTAAATGAATGTGCGGCTACAATGAGGCCAATGAAGTTGCATAGACAATGTGTGAACTTTTAGCATCTCGTTGTGACTAGTCGGTTATCGAATGAGCCCCTTGTAATGAACATTGCACAAGTGTGGAGTCTTGTTTGATATTGGTGCCAATGCCTTGTGTGTTGAGATTACTTTGAACAATTGTGTGATGACACCTAGAATTTGCCCCGTTGGTCTGGTTGACTAAGCGATGCAAGCACTTGATATGATCTTAGGCAACGATTTTGAAGAGTGAAACAATTTGACATTATACCTCCTTTGTGGCCAACCTTGTGAGATGTGTGAACCTTGCTTGAACCCTATTGAGCCTGACCCTTTTCTTGGAATTGTGACCCCTCTTTATCCATTCACCCATAACTCTCATGATGTGTGGTTTTGTTTGAATAGCCAACTTAGTCCAAAAGCCTAAGTTGGGGGTGTGGTGAAAAGAGAAGGTAATTCAAGAAGTGTGAAAAATTTCCCTTTGAGAATGGTTTTGAAAATGATGGAACCCCTCCATGTTAAAAAAAAAGAGAAGAGAAAACAAGCAATGAAAAAGAATGAAAAAAGTTGTGAAATAAGTGATGAAAATTGCAAAAGAAATGGGGTGTCCGGTAATTCAAAAGAATTTGAATAATGGGG
Source organism: Solanum etuberosum (assembly GCA_029582245.1). Taxonomy (NCBI): domain Eukaryota; kingdom Viridiplantae; phylum Streptophyta; class Magnoliopsida; order Solanales; family Solanaceae; genus Solanum; species Solanum etuberosum. The sequence continues at coordinate 22,025 of JAJONR010003261.1, read as the reverse complement.
TGGATTATGAGCATGTTTGAAATGATAAAGTAAAGGAGGAATGTGATGTTCAGGCCACACTTCATGAGGGTGAAAGCCACAGAGCCTAAATGACCATACATGTACACTCAGCCCCATTAAAAGACTTGAAAAGACATTTGTGATCTTGAGTGAGCTGAAACGAGTGTTGATTTGAAAATAAGGCAAACCTATGGGTGAAGTCATGCATGTGTTCATTTTTGTGAGTGTGAGAGTCGTATGTGATTCCGGAAATATCAATTGTTGTAGAACTTTGTGTGAATATGGAATCATCTTTGTTGTGAGGGCATTTGAGTACCTTTGTTGAGCTTGAAACTGCATTTGAATCAAGTATTGTGAACTTGAGCATCTTTGGTAATGGTGAGTCACAATTTGAATCTTTGAGTGCACAATTGATCATTGCATGAGTAAATTGAGCCTTGTTGAGTGCATTCATGTTGAGTCTTATGCAGGACTGTTTGAGACATCTTTTTTGAACTGCTGATCTTGAGTTTTACTTGAGGACAAGCAAAAGTTTAAGTTGGGGGTGTTGATGAGTCCGAGATTTGGACTTATTTAGAGCTTTGTTTTAATATATTTAGTGTCCTCAAATGCCTAATTTATGCTATAAACTGATGTTAATGCCTTGATTTTTAGGTACATGGATTGAGGAGCAAAGCAAGGACACTAACAGGCGAAAAGGAACAAAACAAGCTGAAGAAATGAAGAAGGGCGAGCCTGAAGATCGCCAAGAGCACTCGGCGTGTCGCCGAGTGGCGAATCTCACCGCCTAAAGTTCCAGTGTTCCAAGCCCTGAAGGAAGAAACCAAGTCGGCGATGAAAAGGAGCAGTCGGCGAATTGCCGAGTCGTTCCGCGAAGCAAAGATAGATCGCCCAAAGTTACAGACCTCGAGGATGCTAAATGCTAAGGTGAAAAGGCGATGGAAGAGGTCAAAGGGCGGCTCGCCGAGTGGTTCGGCGAGCCCGACTTACTTCGCCCAGTGGCCCTTCGTGGCTTACTTTTGGTGAGTATGAATTACATTTTGAACAGTAATTTAGTATCAAATTTATTGAATTTTATCAAATTTTTATAGACTTGGAGAATCCAATTTAGTTGAGAACAGTTTTCTCTTGAAGTTCTCTTAGTAGACTTGAGGGTTTTGAGACTCAACTTGGAGATTTCACAAGTGGGTTTCTAATTTTCTTCGAATTGGAGCATTGTAAAGCTTGAATTCCTCTTACCCAGTTGATGGCTAATCGATTCGGTAATGGTTTTTATCTTGTTATGATGTTCGGCTAAAACTCCAATTCTTGGGGTGTGATCATGTGATTATGGGTTGTATTAGTTTGTGGGTATTGTTATTTAGTAGTCTAAATGCTATTTTGAAGTCGTTTTAATCATTAATTATGGTTTAATTTAAGAATTGTAGTTGCAAATGCAGTTCTATTTTAGTATTCTTGGCTTGCGAGAGAGAGAGGTTTTAGGACTAAAATTATTGATTAATGATTTGTATGTATTGGGTTGATATGGGTTCAACTCGAGAGATTGAATCCTAAACCCAGTCTTACGAGAGAGAATATGCATTAAGGTTTTGGGTTGTTCTTAATTGCTATGCTTGTTGATGTTCGAGAGAAATCACTTGAAGCGGAATAGTTGTTCGAGAGAAAGTTATTTCAATTATAGTCTAGCCTACCAACTGATATTTAGTTGTGTACTAGTATTATCAACTACCCATATATCGAACTTCACCTATAATCGATTACATCCCGAGAATTCCTCTCCTTATTGTTATCTCGCTACTTTTTGACTGATTATAGTTGATAATTTGAAAACCCAAAAACCCCCATTTGACATTCGTGTCACCCCTTTTATTTGATATGCCTTTTTCCGATAATATCTATTCCTATAGCTAGTTAGATCACATTTCTACTTCTTAATTGAATTTGAACACGTACCGCTCCCTGTGGGATTCGACCCAACTCATTTGTTGGGTTTTATACTGCTTAACGATCGTTCGCACCTAGAATTGGATAAGGTGTGCTTGAAACGTTAATCAGGTGTGGTAATAGAAAGAGATTTTATTCATTTTAAGACTTGGAAATCAACACTCAGCTATGGAACTTGTAGTAGGTATTGAATTTTCTGCTTTTATGATGAATAGCTAAAACCCCATTCTTGGGGGTTTGACAATGTGATTAATTGCTAAATTTGGCTTGATAGGTGTTAGTTGTTATCAATTGTAATGCTAAATCGAAGTGGGTCTGACTTATTGATGTGGTTGAATTGCTTTTTTGTATGATATTTCAGTATGATTTAGTGTTTTATGCTTGCTTGAGAGAGAAGTGTAAAACTAAGGTGATTAGTTGGCACTCATAGTTATTGGGTCATGGTGGGTTCAGCTCGAGAGAGTGATTCCCAAGATTCATTCTATGTATTCAGCTCGAGAGAGTGGATGTAGTGAGGTTGTGGGTTGGTCTCCATGTTTAGCATATTGAGGTTCGAGATAACTCAATTGAAACGAGGTAGTTGTTCGAGATAAAAGTACCTCATCTAAAGTTCATCTTACCCATGAAGAGTTAGTATTTTTTTTTATTTATCAATGAACACCCATTGAGTTGAGTTTAGAAATTGATTGGTCAATCCCCCAAGCATCTTTTTCCTATTTGATTACTCTTAATTAATTAATGATATTTCTTTCTGATCTAAAACCCCTTACCCTGACATTGATGTCACCCTTCTAATTATATTAATAGTTTCCTATAATCTTTATTCCTTCAGCTACGAAATTCACTATTTTAACTTCACACTTGAATTCAAAATAAAACTGCTCCCTGTGGGATCGACTCCAACTCTCTTGTTGGGTTTATACTGCTTAACGATCGTCTACACCTAGTATCGGATGAGGTGTAGTTGATACATTAATCACCACAACCAAAACAAACATATGTGCCGGCTAGGCACTTACCATCATGTTTCTTACCGCATTTAGCATAAGTAGGCCTAGCCATAGAAGATTCACTACCATTGCCTCCTTGAGGTTTAGGGTTAGACACCCTATCCTTGTTGACCCTTGGAGGAGCACTAGAGGAACTTTGGTTGGAGAACCTTTGTCTAAACCTTGGTCGACCTTATCCATCCGACCTAGCATTGGAGAAGTTCCCATCACCGGTCCTAGCTCTTTTCTTTTCTTTGAGCTTTGACTCCTCCATTTCATGGGCATGCACCATAACACGTGAGATATTCATGTCACCAATAAGAATTGCCGTACGGCATTCTTTTTCTACCAAGTCGGACACTCCCATCACAAACTTATTCATCTTAGCCCTCGAATCCGCCACTATAGTTGAAGCATACTTGGATAGTTGGGTGAACTTCAGAGCATACTCCTTCACACTCATACTACCTTGACGAAAGTTAATGAACTCTTGCATCTTTGATTCCCTCAACTCTAGTTGAAAGAACCTATCAAGAAGCGCTGCTTTAAACACTTCCCACTCTACGGGACCCGCTCCTACCGGCCTCCCATCCTTCCATTGTTCATACCACACTTGAGCAACATCTTTCAATTGATAAGCGGCTAACTCTACTTTCTCTATCGAAGTCACCCCCATGATAGCAAGTACCTTATAAACCTCATCGATAAACCCCTTAGGATCCTCCTCCACTTTAGAGCCATGAAATTTCGGAGGGTTCATTCTTGCAAAGTCCCTCACTCTTGAAGCCGCGGAATTCATATTAGGGTTCACGGGAGCAATCACCTCTCTATTGGCTTGAGCCATCAAAGCTTGATCAAAAATTTGAAAAGCCGGCCTAACCTCCACATTTGACATAGCCGAAGGATCAATCGGAGCTTGAGGAGGAGCTCTTTCATTCACATTGTCTTCCTCGTTCCTTCTTGTGAAAGCCCTTCTAGTAGTCATATCTTGTAGACCATTGGGCAAGGATTAGAAGAAAGACCTTATAGAGTTAAACTTTATCGCAAGACTTAAGAGTAATGAAAGAAGTGGAATTTCCTAAGCATCTTGTAGCTTCCTATTCATAAATGTGGCGCGCTTCACACTCATGAACAAGACTCTACTAAACGTGGCTTATGAGACATAATCCTAGAATCCTTCTAAACCTTGTGCTCTGATTACCAAGTTTGTCACGACCCAGGGGTACCCCCTAGATGTAACTTGGCTTATAGAACCTCGAAGGACTCCATACAAGCCACTTAGTGTATCATAACATAAGCAATAGAACAATAAGAGTAAAAACGCATTTCAAGTCTAAAATTTTCATAAAAGAAAAGCTTAAGTCTAGACTCTAAGTCTCAACATAGCCATCTATTACAATACTCAAAATGAAAAGGGACATAGCCCATACATCATTGTTCAAAAGGGAAATACAAAAAAGGAAACTACATCATGAAATAGCCGTCCTCGAACCATGAGGACTCACCAACAAGCTAGGAGAATAAGTCAGTCCAAGCTTTAGCCACTACGGTGATCACCTTGAGAACTGGACCCTACACTTGGGGAAAATGTAGGAAAAGTAGGCGTTAGTACAAAAATGCACTAAGTATGATAGCCATGCATAAAAACATTTAAAAACATGCTAAAAGGGACATTTCATTTGGAAGTATGCAATTTATCAAGTTTAAACATCCTCATGAAGATAGTGGAAGAACATAAGTCATAAACATAGTCAATACATAGATCATCATAACATAAGAGAAACACTTCATAAATAACCTCAAAGCATACTTGTGCAATGCGTGGATAAAACCCCATAAATCTCACCCATGCTAAGTAAACCTCCTTAGGCCATCATTCATATTCATCATCTTTAAGACCTTGAAAACTCATATAAAAGCTTCTTGAGTAACCATAGTTCATAATTCATATTCTTGTTCTTGTTGTTGTGGGAATAAGCCTTAAAGGACATGAGACCATGTGAGCTATAACATGATCACCCGGTGTTACCCACACCGAAAAGGGTTGTCCTATTTGCCTAAGGTAGAACCATGGTGTGTTAGCTTAGGTGGATCCACTAGCTAAATATCCTACGGGGGCACGTAGTTTATGGGATAAGGAGATTGTTACTAGAAACCCGGCCTTTCTATTGGGGGATCTTCCATCTCAAGAGATTGCTTCTAGAAATCCGGCCTTTCTTTCGGGAGAGCTTCCATCTCATATTCAATATCCACTCGGTGCTAAGCATTAATCCCACGAAATACTTATTAAGTCATAACTCGTTTCATGGAGGGATGTCTTTGACAATCAACCCAACTTAGTTCATTAGGATAGCTCTTAGATCATGTGTGAGAATAACCTTTCACCGTCCATGTCTACATATAGATTCAATTAGGTGAGAAAGTCTTTCACCCTAGAATCTTCATTATGTGAGAAAACCTTTCACATCATGTTCATTATGTGCTCATGAGAATAGCCTTTCAATCAACACAACAACATTATCATAATCATGGACACTTCATCTTCAAAGTGTTCTTAAAGCATTTAAATAATTAAATCTCATAATCATGCATAATTCTCATATCTTTCCCTTCAAAGATCAAAGATCATATTCAATCAAAACATCTATAATTCACTACATTAGACATGGATATAATCATAATTCAAGCAACCCAATTACTACATGCTTAATTTCATAACATACTTCTATCATCAACAAACCCACATCACAAGATCATAATTGAGAAATATGGGGGTTTCATGGGTTCTTGGGGATATAACATAAAAACCATAGGAAATAATCAATTCATACATTATATATCATAATTCAATCATTAGAAATGATTTTTGAAAGGAACCCATGACTTTAGAATCAAACCCTAACATTTGGGGATTTCTATCTTTGAAATTGAGATTTTGAAGGGACTCCATGGATGAAGAGCTACAATACCTTAACAATAAAACCTAATGAAATTGATGTGAAGAACCTTGCTTCTTGAACAATAGATCCAACTTCCTTCTTCTTCTTTGAGTTTTCTAGAGAGAGAATTTTTGAGAAGATGAACTTTTGGAAATTGATTTGGGGTCTTGGAAAATAATGAGGTGAATGGATGTATTTTGAGTTAAAATAACTTATATACGTGTATAAAACTTAGGCAAAACGACCTCACTTAATACCTCTTTAAAAAGGAATTACCCAAAATGACCCCCATTTTAAGTGGGGTGCCCAGGTGCCACGAGGGGCTCCACAAGCCGTGGTCCCCTTCGTAGACTTGAGGCAGTGGCTAGGGAACAAGTGCCTTTAGCCCACAAGCCCAAGGCATCTTCACGAGGGGCTCCACGAGCCGTGTTCCCTCTCGTGGGCCTTGAGGCAGTGGCTAAGCAACCCTTCTTCATCCCTCAACCACCAAGGCATGACCGAGGCCACTCCCACGAGTCATCTAAGGCTTCACAAGCCATAAAGTGGCTCGTGTGGAAGATCCAATTAGGGGAAGCCTTAAGGAGGCTACTGCCTCACCACCACGAGTGGCACCACGAGGCGTGGTGACCACCATGAGCCGTGAAGGCTCTCGTGGTATGGTTGGAAGTGCCTTGGGAACTTTTAGCAGCCTTGGTCCCTTTCCCTTGGCTCTTGCCCTCATGCCCTTGGCCCTAGGCCACCTTCATGATTCTAACTCTCACGTTTAGCTCTAGTTTAGCCTATTAATTTCCGGGGTGTTACACCGTCACAAAGTCTACCGGCTTAAAGGCACTAGCCTTCTTCTTACCCTGAGGCACAAGGTCACTATAGGCTACGTAGAACTCCCAGACCCAGGTGGGAATGTATGGGCCACGGGGCTTGGTGAAGATGTCAAATCTGTGGAACCTAAGAGTGTCCCACACTGCTGGATACCTGTCCACCACACCATCTGTGGACAATCTCTTCTCCTCTAAGATGGTCCTTAATCCCTCGGCCTTTGACCGGTTGAGTGACCGGGGAAGAGAACCCTGAACTGGTGGAGCTGAAACCACCGTCTGTGCCAGAGGAGGAACTGGAGCTGAAGCTGGAGGGGTAGGCTCCGGAATCCTGGATGGATTATGACAAGATTTGGAGCATAGCTCCGCTTGTCGGGATTGTAGCAGCTGATCATCCTCAAGCTCAGAGATAGAAGCCTGGAAATCATATGAGTCCCCCTCATTGTTTGAGCTTGCCTCCTCCGGAGGCACAACTACAGGCTCTTTGCCCTTACCCTTGCCTCCCTTTTGAGGGAGCTTCTTGGCCTTGGAGGCAGCTGCCTCCTCATTGATCACTACTTCTCGTGCCCGCTTTCGGGGTGGCATTCTTCACCAATCATATTAGTTCTAGCCATTCCTGCACAAAAACATAGAAAAACGTTAGAAAATGTTCCAGAAAAATTAGTTGCAGAAAGACTCACCAAATCACTTTGGCGAGCCAAGTCGGGCTCACCGAAAGTTCCAGCACAAAATTTTCAAAAACTCAAAGCTGGTCGGTGATGTCCAGGGCATTTCGGCGGATCGCCGACACCCATCGGTGAACTAGAAGTAGTCCGCCGAAAGTTACAGTGTATTTTAAGGATTAGGGGAGTAGAAGGGCGATCAAAAAGGACTTTCGGCGAGCCACCGAGTGAACTCGGTGAGCTCAGGCATATCGCCGAAAGTTACAGAATCAAACTCACCAATTTAAGGAAATTAAGGGCTATCTAGGGGGTGTTTGGCGAACCGCCGAACCACTCGGCGAGCTCGACTCAGCTCGCCAAACGGTCCAACATGCCAGTTTTTCACCACTCACTTCAAAATCAAGCCCGCAGCCCCCGAAAACAAAATTAAACACCTACACTATGAAATTAAGCTCAGACCCATACTACCCATCCCTTTGGGGTACTCAGACTTCCCCCGATTTGGCAAATATTGGCCATTTGATGTCTTTTGCCCTTAAGAATGACGTCAACCGCTCCATCATTGGGCAAAATACGACGTTTAGCAAAATTTGGGGTTACTCAGACTTCACCCCACTAGACCTAACACAGATTTAGCACAACCCAACCATTTAGACTCAATTCTAACAAGCAAAAACATGGGAATCGATCAATTACTAGCAATTAGGCACCAATTTAATTCAGTATGGCCAATCCAACAATTAAACACGATAAAATCAACTACCCAACAGCAATCAACAACACATTACCACTTGCATTCGAGTTCAACCACAAATTTAAGTTCGGGGTTCGGAAAAACCAACCTTTTTTCAGAAAAAATAAGGTTGTAATGTTAGGCGGCAAAGTTCCACAATCTTGAGAAAATATTTCACAAGATATGAGACTAAAAACAAAAAAATACTAAAGATCTAATATAGGGTGCGAGAGTATGGGAGTTAAAAATGGGAGAAGATGAAGGATTTTGAAATTTTAAACTGTTTGGCCTTTAAAACCTTTCAGTTCGTGCTCCATTCAGTGATATAAGTCGTGCCCGCCAAACCACTCAGTGAATCGCCGAGTTTTATTTTAGCTCGCCGAGTTCTACAAGACTCCCAGCAATTTGAGGGTTTAAACGGCGGACAAAGTCGGACTCACCGACCTCTTCGGTGAATCGCCGGCTGGACTCTTGGTTCGCCAAATTACCCAATTTCCAACACTTCAACTTTTCAACCTACACATTCAACACCCGTTATTCAAAAACAAAATTTTAAAACATCAAAGACTAGGGTTGCTTCCTAAGAAGTGCCTTATTTAACGTCGTGGCACGACGGAAATACCAATTTAAGCTTCATTTTTTGGGTTTGTCATTGTATCACTAGGCAACCCTCCTTTTGGCCTTGTATTTAGATCGGTCGAGATTTGACCCATGAGTTTCCAGTTGCTTGATAGAGACTGAGTGAGAAGTCACCGTCTGATTGAGAGTTCAGATGTCCTCTTTCATCTCTTTTAACACTTTGTCTGACCCTTCAACTTTATTGAGAATGCGTGAGAGCATGTCTTCCGTACGGACATTTTCTGATTCCTTGAGCTTTTAACGCTCATGGGGTGGGATGTACCTGTCCTTGTCACCCTCTCTTTCCTTCCAAGTAGAGTTACGATCACGCCATTCTCTGTCACGGTCTCTCCATCCCTCATCTCTATTCCAACCCTGATTTCCACCCGGCCTTGGGTAGTTTGAACGAAATCCTCCTCCTTGATTTGCAAGGAAGTTCACTTCCTTATTGTACAGCGCTTCAAAATGTGCTTCATTGGGGTTTACTCCACCAACACCCACAGCATTAACACTCTTTGCACTACTACCCATCACATTGTTCGCCAAGATCTCCAGCTGGGTCATCATTTTGGCCATGTTTTGGTCTCTCTCTTGATCCTTTTCGGTGGTCTGCTCTTTTGTCATCCTAAACATAAGAGGAGGCACTTGGTCCTTACGAGTGTACCATGCTCTATTGATCTTTGTCATGCAATCAAGGAGTTGAGACGCTACTTCATAAGGTTGTTGCATAATACCACCGTGAACAAGTTGATCAGCAACTCTTTTGTTCACCGAATCAAGACTCCTATAGGAGTATTGCAGCAGCACATCATTTGAAAGTCCATGAGTTGGGCATTGAAGCACCAACTTCTTAAATCTCAGCCACGTCTCGTGGATTGGCTCACCTTCCAAGCATTTGAAACCTTGGATGCTATCTCTGAGCGTCATCATCTTCGATGGGGGGAAATCTCACTTGGAACGTTGTGGTAAGCTCATCCCAAGAGGTGATGGAGTCCCTCGGTAACTCATACAACCATTTGGTAGCTTCACCCATCAAAGAGAATGGAAACAACCTGAGACTGACTGATTTTTGTGATATGTTATTGAATGAGAAAGGACCACAAACATCCACAAAGTTCCGAATATGCTCATGGGGATCTTCGTGAGCCAGCCCTCCGTATAATCCTTTCAATTGTAGGAGCTGAAGCATTGTGCTAGTGATGTGAAAAACAGCGTTCCCTTCAGCTGGAGGTAGACGTATTGCACCAACACCACCTAATTGAATTGGTTCATTTACATCATTCAGATTTCCAATATCTTCTTTGTGGCCCACTTGGCTACCATTGCTCCCGTTTATGCTCATCTCTTCCTTTGTTCACAACAAGCAACACAAACAAAAACCAAAGTAAGTCGGTTCAACTATAACACAAAAATATCATAATTCAACTTCAATAATAGAATTCTAAACAACACCACTCCTCGGCAGCGACACCATTTTGATAGACTCAATTACACCTCATCTGATTCTAAGTGTAAACGATCGTTAGTCAGTATAAAACCCAACGAAGAGTTGGAGTCGAACCCACAGGGAGTGGTACGTGTCTAAAATTTAGTTATGAAGTTATAAAGTGGTATATTCAGTTATAGGAATGAAATTTATCGAAAAGGCATCTAAACAAGTCTAACGGGTGACAACGAATGTCAGATGGGGGATTTTGGATTGTTAACTATCAGCTACAGCACAAGCAAAACAGGGGAATATCAATATAGGAAGGAATTCTTGGGATGTGATCGTTTATAAGCTAATTAAGTTATATGGGTAATTGAAATTTAACAATAACTTGCTGAAATATTGTGGGTAGGCTGGACTTTAAATGCAATAATTTTCTCTCGAACAACTATTACGGTTCAGGTGATTTCTTTCGAACATCAACAAGCTTAACAAGATAACCAGCCCACAACCTTAATGCATCCACTCTCTCAAGCTAGATGGGTAGGATTAGGTTTAGAATTCACTCTCTCGAGTTGAATTCGTATCGACCCAATACCCACAAATCATTAATGAAAAGCTTTGGTTCCAAAACCTCTCTCTCAAGCAAGCCAAGAACTCAAAATTAGAATTGCATTTGCAATTACAATTCATAGATTAAAACCCAACTAATGATTAAACCCACATTAAAATAGCAATTTCATCATCAAACAACAATACCCATAAGATAATTAGACAAATAAACACATGATCAAACCCCAAGAATTGGGGTTTTAGCTACACATCCAAACATTGAGAAACTCATACCCAGAATGAAAAAACCACTGTTCTTGCTCATTTTTCATGCTTTCAAGTAGATTTTTGAGTTGGGTTTTGAAATTAAAGCGAAGCTTATTCATTTTAAAGTCTTAGAAATCAATACCCAGCTATGGAGCATGTAGTAGGTATTGAATTTTCACTTTTTTGATGACTAGCTAAAACCCCATTCTTGGGGGTTTGACCATGTGATTAATTGCTTAATTTAGCTGATGGGTGTTAGAAATTATTGATTGTTTTGCTAATTCAAAGATGGTCTGATTTATTGCTGCTGTTATTTTGCTGTAGTGAAAGTGTATTTCACTGTTACTAGTGTTTTATGCTTGCTTGAGAGAGAAGTTTAAAACCAAGGCTTTAAATTAGAACTCGTAGTAATTGGGTTGTTGTGGGTTCCGCTCGAGAGAGTGAATCCTAAGTCTCGTTCTACCTATCTAGCTCGAGAGAGTAGATGGAGTGAGGTTGTGGGCTGGTTCTCATGTTAGTCTATGGAGGTTTGAAAAAACTCAATTGAAACGTGGTAGTTGTTTGAGAGAAAGCTACTTCAACTAGAGTCCATTCTACTCGTGAAGATTTAGTAATTTTTAGTAATTAGCTAGCACCCATTTAGCATAATTGGCAGTTGATTGGTCAATCCCCCAAGTACCTCTAAATCATTTGATTAACCCTGTTATTTGTTATAGATGTGATTGCTAATTGATCTCAAATTCCCCCACTTGACATTTTATGTCACCCTTTTGACTTATTTATGTGATTTCGATAATTTCTATTCCTACAACTATTTAAATCACATTTACTACTTTGTAATTGAATTCAAACACATACTACTCCCTGTGGGTTCGACTTCAACTCTTCGTTGGGTTTTATACTGACTAACAATCGTTTACACCTAGAATCTGATGAGGTGTATTTGAAATGATCACACCCCAAGAATTGGAGTTTTAGCCACAAATCATAAAAATAGAGAAACGATTACCAAATACATTAGCTAAGATCTCGGTAAAGGTTCTCATGTCTTTACAATGGTCCAAATTGAGTAATTTCAAAAACCCAATTGCAAATCTTCAAGTTTGAGCCCCAAAAGCTTCAAAGTCTACAATGGAACTCAAAAACTAAAAGAAAACTCTACTGAATGATCGCATGATACTAAATATTCGTTTCAAATTTCAATTTATAGTTGCCCAATTTTCGGCCTGAACAGCCATTGGGCGAGATAAGTCGGACATCGCAGAACAAGTCGGTGATCTGTCGATTGTCCTCTTCCATCGCCATTTTGCATTGGTGTTCAGCATCTCAGGTCCTGTAACTTTGGGCGATCCAATTTGTTGTCGTGGAACCGATTGGCTATTTGTCGATTGCCCATTTCAATCGCCAACTTGGTTCTTTCCCAGGGCTGGCATGCTGGAACTTTGGGCGAGCTAAAGAACCACTCGGCGGTGCGCCAAGTAGTCTTGGCGATCGCCAGGATTGCTTTGTCTTCACTTCTTCAGCTTTTAAGTTCTTTTTTATCCGGTCATGTCCTTGCCTTGCTCCTTAGACTTCATAGCTACAAATCAACACTTTAACATCATTTTAAAGCATAAAATAGGCATTTGAGGACACTTAAACTATCAAAAAATAGCCCAAATGAGTGGAAATCTCAGACTCATCAATCTCAGTTGTCGATTCAAAGATTGGTAACTCCTCATGTCCTGACGACCAAGACATTTTTACAGCTTTTCTTTATTTCAGTTTCAGACATTGTACGTGGTCCATGGGTTACGTAAATAACTTCTTTTGATGTATTGGATGTCTTTTTAAAACTATATTCAAATTTTACTTTGTCAAACTTTTTTATAATATGAGAATGCTTTCTTTGAAGTATGATGCGTGCTAAGTGGCTTATGTAGGGGCTTTCGGGGTTCTATACACCATGTTACACCTAGGATATACTTTGGGTCATGAAAAACTTGGTATTCAGAGCACAAGGTTTTGAAAGATCCTAGGATGTCTCACAAGCCACGTCAAGTAGAGTCTTGTTGATGAGTGTGAAACGCGCCACACTTATGAATAGGAGGCTATAAGATGTTTAGGAAATTCCACTTCTTTCATCATTCTAAAGTCATGTGATAGAGTGTAACTCTATATGTCTCTCTTCTAATCCTTATCCGGTGCTTTTCAGGATATGGCCCCTCGAAGAGAATACATTAGAAGGAATGCAGGTCAGAAAGTGGAACAAGAAGCTCCTCAAGTTTTGGTTAACCCTTTGATCGAACAAGTGACTAATGTAGAGTTTCGAGCCATTTTTCATGTGTTGGCCCAAGCCATGATGGCTCAAGCCAATAGGGAGGCTCTAGTCCCCATGAACCCAAGTGTGGGTACGGTGACAACTAGAGTGAGGGAACTTACTAGAATGAATCCCCTAGAGTTTCATGGTTCCAAGTTTGAGGAAGACCCTTAAGAGTTTATTGATGAGGTGTATAAAGTTTTGATGATCATGGTAGTAAAGCCGCTAGAAAAGGCGGAATTGGTCTCTTATCAACTTAAGGGTTTTTCTCATATTTGGTTTAACCAATGAAAGGAAGAGAGGGCGGTTGATGTAGGTCCTTTTGATTGGGAGAAGTTTAAGGTTTGTTTTTTTGATAGGTTCTTTCCCTTTTAGTTGAGGGAGCCAAAGGTACTCAAATTTATTAACCTTCATCAAGGAAATATGAGTGTAAAGGAGTATGCTTTGAAATTTACATAATTATCAAAATATGCCCCTACTATGGTTGTCGATTCTAGGGAAAGGATGAGTAAATTTATTTCGAGTGTGTCCAAAATGGTGGTTAAGGAATGTCGTACCACCATGCTCATTAAGAAAATAGATCTTTCCCATTTGATGATTCATTCCCAACAAATTGAAGAGAAGAAGCTTAAGGAAAGGTCTAGGGAATCCAAGAAGGCAAGGACCAGTGATGATGACTTATCACATTTGAGGTCCGATGGACATGGTCGTTCTAGATTTCAACAAAGCTTTTTCGGTCAAGGTTCCTATAATGCTCCGACTCCGAGATTCAATAAAGATACGGTGTCTAACCCTAAGCCTCAAGGAGTAAATGGTGGTGGATCTTCTTTGTCTACTTGTGCTAGGTGTGGAAGAAACCATGATGGTAAATGCTTAGTCGGTACGGATGGTTGTTTTAGTTTCGGTAAGAATGTTCGCAATATGAGGTATTGTTTGTCACTTGCTACTAAGGGAAGAGAGGGTAGGCAAGCTCCACCTAGCGGTTCAGGTTCGAGTGCTCCAAAGCAAAATCGATTATATGCACTTCAAACTCGTATTGTTCAAGAGGGTTCTCCTGATGTGGTTACCAGTATGTTGAAAGTTTTTCATTTTGATGTTTATGCTTTGTTTTATCCCGGTGCGACTTTGTCTTTTGTAACGCCATATGTGGCTATGAGATTTGACGTTTCTCCATATGTGTTGTTACAACCTTTTTCTCTCTCTACTCATATTGGTGAATCTATTATGGCTAAGAGAGTCTATAGAAAGTGTCTCCCTTAGAGTCACTCATGTTGATCTTGTAAAGCTTGATATGTTGGATTTTGATATTATTCTTGGAATGGATTGGCTCCATTCTTGTTATGCTTCTGATGATTATAGAACCCAAGTGGTTAAGTTTCAGTTTCTAAATGAGCCCATCCTAGAGTGAAAAGGGGGAAATTATATGCCTAAGGGTAAGTTTGTTTCTTATCTTAAAACTAGAAAGATTATTTCTAAGGGTTGCATATATCATCTTGTACGGGTTAGGGATAGGATTCCTAAACCCCTATTCTTGAGTCAGTCCCTGTTGTAAATGAGTTTCCGGATGTGGTTCCTGATGATCTACCAGGTGTTCCTCCCAAAAGGGAAATAGACTTCAGCATGAACCTTCTCCCATATACGCAACCTATCTCTATTCCTCCTTACCGCATGGCTCTGGCAGAACTTAAGGAACTAAAATAGCAATTGAAAGATTTGTTGGATAAGGTTTTCATATGACCGAGTATCTCTCCATGGGGTGCTCCAATTTTGTTTGTTCATATGAAGGATGGTTCACTTTGCATGTGTTATTTAGCTGCAATTGAACAAGGTTACCATTAAGAAAATGTATCCTCTTCCAAGGATTGATGATTTATTTGATCAACTCAAGGAGTGAGTTATTTCTTTAAGATTGACCTCCTGTCAGGTTATCACCAATTAAGGGTGAATAAAGGTGACATTCCGAAGATGGCTTTTCAAACTCGGTATCGTCATTATAAGTTCTTGGTAATGTCGTTTGGTTTGACTAATGCTCCAGCCGCATTCATGGATTTAATGAATAGAGTGCTTAGACAATATCTTGATATGTTTGTGATTGTTTTTATCAATGGCATCTTGATTTAATCGCGGAGTGAGGATGAGCATGCCAATCATTTGAGGATTGTGTTGCAAGTTCTCAAGGACCGACAACTATTTGTAAAGTTAAGTAAATGTGAGTTTTGGTTGAGATCTGTGGCTTTTCTTGGTCACATTGTTCTCGGTAAAGGAATTGAGGTTGATTATAAGAAGACGAAAGCAATTAAGAATTTGCCTAGACCTCTATCTCCTTCAGATATATGAAGTTTTTTGGGCTTGGTCGGATATTATAGAAGGTTTGTGGAAGGGTTTTCTTCGATTGCCTCTCCATTGACTACATTGACCCAAAAGAAGGTTAAGTTCTTATGATGGGAAGCGTGTGAGAAGAGTTTTCAAGAATTGAAAGATAGGCTTACCTTCGCTTCGGTGTTGACCTTACCGGAAGGCTCTGATGGGTTTGTTGTTTATTGCGATGCTTCAAGGATTGGATTAGGGTGTGATCTTATGCAAAATGGGAAAGTTGTTGCTTATTCTTCAAGGCAACTTAAGATTCATGAAAAGAACTATCATATCAATGATTTGGAACTAGCGGCGATTGTTTTTGTCTTAAATATTTGGAGGCATTATTTGTATGGTATCCATGTTGATGTCTTTACCGACCACAAAAGTTTGCAATACCTGTTCAAGAAAAATCATCTAATTCTTCGCCAACATAGGTGGCTAGAACTCTTGAAGGATTATGACATGAGTATCCTTTATCACCTGGGAAAAGACAATGTGGTAGCCGATGCCTTAAGTCGATTGTCAATGAGTAGTATGGCACATGTTGAAGATGGTAAGAAAGAATTGGTTTGTGATGTTCATAGACTAGCTCGGCTAGGTGTTCATTTGGTAGATTCCAATGAGGCTGGGTTGTTGTTCATAATGGTTCGGTATCGTCTTTTGTGTCTGATGTGAAAGCCAAGCAAAGTCTTGATCCAATTTTGGTTGAGTGGAAGGAAGTGGTGCTTAAAAATCCATTGAGGCTTTCTCCCAAATGGGATATGGTGTGCTTCGATATCAAGGTCTCTTGTGTGTTCCTAATGTTGGTGATTTGAGAGAGAAAATTTTACTGAAATCCCATAGTTCTCGGTATTCCATTCACCCGGGAGCCACAAAGATGTATCTTTACTTGTGGGAGGTCTATTGGTGGATGGGATGAAGAAGGATATTGCAAAATTTGGGGCTAAGTGTTCTAATTGTCAACAAGTGAAAGTTGAGCATCAAAAGCCGGGAGATTTATCGCAAGATATTAGTAATCCTACTTAGAAGTGAGAAGATTTGAATATGGACTTTATTTTTGGTTTACCCCACATCCGGTGGCAACATGACTTGATTTGGGTTATTGTGGATCATATGATGAAGTCGGATCATTTCATTCCCGTCAAGGTTTCTTATTCACTGGAAGATTATGCTAAGTTGTATCTAAAGGAAATGGTTAGGTTGCATGGGGTGCCCCTATCCATTATCTCCGATCATTGTACCCAATTTACTTATCAATTTTTGAAGTCTTTCCAAAAGGGTCTTGGTACCCGTGTCAAGCTTAGTACGATCTTTCATCCTCAAACCGATGGACAAGCGAAGCGTACTATCCAAACCTTGGAAGACATGTTGAGAGCTTGTGTTATTGACTTCAAGGGTGATTGGGATGATCATTTGCCTTTGATTGAGTTTGCATATAATAATAGTTATCATTCAAGTGTTGGTATGGCTCCATTTGAGGATCTTTATGGTAGGAAGTGTAGATCTCTTATAGGTTGGTTTGCAGTTGGTGAGGTTGCTTTGATTGGTCCCGACTTAGTTCATGAGGCTATGGAAAAGGTTCGACTTATTTGGGAAAGGTTGAAAATGGCTCAAATTTGACAAAAGTCTTATGCCGATGTTAGAAGAAGGGATCTTGAGTGTGATGCTGATGATTGGGTTTACTTTAAAATTTTACCTATGAAGGGTATCATGAGGTTTGGTAAGAAAGGGAAGCTTAGTCCCCATTATGTTGGTCCTTATCAAGTGTTGAAGTCCCCATTATGTTGGTCCTTATCAAGTGTTGAAGTCCCCATTATGTTGGTCCTTATCAAGTGTTGAGGCGGATAGGCAAGGTGGCCTATGAATTAGACTTGCCCTCCGATTTATCGTCGGTGCATCCGGTGTTCCATGTGTCCTTATTGAAGAAATGTATTGGAGATCTGACACCCATTGTACCATTAGAGAATCTTGGTTAAGGAAAGCCTTTCATATGAAGAAGTTTTGGTTGAGATTTTTTACCGGCAAGTTCGAAAGTTGAGGAACGAAGAAGTTGCATGTTTAAAGGAATTGTGGAGGAATCAAATGGTTAAGGGTGCTACTTGGGAGGCCAAAGCCAATATGATGTCTCAATATCCTCATATGTTTCCCCTTTGATCCTAACTCTAGCTTGAGGTATTTATATCCTCATGGTTCTTTCTTTTGGATTCATGTGTCTTAGTCATTCTCATGTTTCAATATGCATGCATTGTTTTATGGAATGATGCTTTAGTATGTTTTAGCTTGGAGTCGATTTTCCTCTTTGGTTATGTGCATTTGTGTGATTGCATTCTTGTTAGGTTGTTAGATCTCTTTACCCTACCCTTTTCATGCTAGCTTGAGCCCCATTCAATGATGAATGTTCCCGGGGGGAGATATTGTAACAACTCCGATTTTGGAAAAGGAAAAGACAACATTTTAGCCACTGGTTGCGTTCTATGGGTCTAGTTTACGGACCGTAGAAGGCATCCATAGAAAATGGGTTGAATTTTTAGGAAAATAAAGTTCTAATACCTCATTTTACGACTGATTTTCGTCAAATTGGATACGAGTTGTATATAGGTTTCGTAGAAAGGACCCAGAATTAGTAAAATTTTAGGGTCAAAATTGAGTTCTACGGTTGGGGTCGACGGACCGTAGAAGGGTTTACGGGCCATAGACCAGTCTCGTCAAAAGTTGGCTTGAAATTAAGGCTCCCGTACTTGGTCTACGGTTGACCAGTACGAAAAGTTCTACGGTCCATAGGTCGGACCCGTAGACTAGTCTGGCAGTTAAATTTCAGGGGGTTTTTAGTCGTTTCACTATGTGTTTAATACCTAAGCTACGTTGTTTTAACCCTTATTCTAAGCCCTATATAAAAAATTTAAGTCCTAAAACTACCCATTGTGAATCATTCTCCTAAATCCCAAATTCCCTACCATATTCATCTCCTCCAATTGTCTCTTAAGCTAAAGAAAAAGTAGCTAGGGTTTCCACCAAGGATTCTTCAATTCACCATAATAATTGGGCCTTGATCACTAAGGTATGTTATTGTTCACCAATGGAATCCTTTCCTCCATTGGGTCCCCAAGAAATCCCAATTTTACAACATCAAATTCTCAATTCAAAGTTAGGGTTTTATTCAATTTTCATGGGTTCTTCTAAATTATGAATCAATTAGTTGTCTTCTACATTCTAATGCATGAATTGAAGTATTTACATGATTTTGGGTTGAATTACTATGAACCCATGCATGATCCATGATTTTTTACTATGAACACATGATGATCTTATGAACTATGAAATATGAATTTATGAAGATATGCATGTTTCTATGAAAATGATGTAAATGACTTGAGGATGCTTTTAGAAGAAAGGATCAATGAAATTGTGAAAGGTTTCCACACATAAGGATTCATAAGGTTGAAAGGTTTTCTCACCTAAGTTGAATCAAGAATTAAAGAGTTATTCTAAATGACTTTAGCTTGGATTGGTAGCTTAATTGTGCCTTTTCAGGGATGATGAAATAAATATGATTAATGACTATTCTGTGGGATTTTACTTAGGACCGAGAGGATATTGAGATGGAGGTTCTCCTTTAGTAGAGGCTAGGTCTCTAGTAGCAATCTCCTTGTCCTTAACTACGTGCCCCCGTAGGTTATCTTAAGTGATATAGCTAGTGGATTCACGTAAACTAGAAGTTTATGGTCCTTATCTTGACAAGTATGACATCTCTTTTCGGTGTTGGATAGACATCAGATTCCATGTTTTAGCTCACATGGTCTATGTCGGTTAACAGTAAACTTCCCACAATAATGAACTAAGGTTACTTTCAAAGTATCTCACTATGTGTTTTAAATATGTTAAGCTTGCATTGACCATGATTATGACTTGTGTTCTCTCACTTTTTCTTTTGATTTAGCTTGTTCATTGCATTTCATGTAAAGTCCTTTTGCATGATTTCATATTGTTTATGTATTGTTATCATACTTAGTACATTACATATACTAATGCATACTTGTGCCTATATTGTTTTACTAATGTAGGGTCAGACGCTCTTACCTCGCACACTTGTGTCTAGTTGATCTCTCTTGTTGATTCGAAGATTAGTGAGTCCTCATATCCCGAGGACTAAAACACTTTATAGATTTTCTTTATTTAAGTTTCAGACATTGTAAGTGGTATGTGGGTTACATCACAACCACTTATTTTGATGTATTAGATGGTTTGTTGAGACTATATTAGGCTTCCACTTTGTCAAAGTCTTTTATGATATGAGAAAACTTCTTTTGAACTCTCTTTATTTCTATTATCTTATATGATGTATGCTAAGATCCTTGTATAGGG
This sequence comes from Solanum etuberosum, assembly GCA_029582245.1. Taxonomy (NCBI): domain Eukaryota; kingdom Viridiplantae; phylum Streptophyta; class Magnoliopsida; order Solanales; family Solanaceae; genus Solanum; species Solanum etuberosum. Next base: position 2,061 of record JAJONR010003261.1, on the reverse strand, counting down.
CCTTTCGGGTTCTATACGTCATGTTACACCTAGGATATACTTTGGGTCATGACAAGAAAAGACTAGTTTCATTATATTTAGGACTAGAAGCCACATATATCAGTATTTTTATAACTAGTCTATTAAGTAAATGATTCATTATTAGTATGACAGTCGGGTATGCCATCAATGTTTAAGCAGTATTACATCTCGATATATCATCAATGTTTATGTAGTATGACTTTTCAATTTGTCATCAATGATCAGATCTTAGTATGTTTCAGATAGTTTTGAGCCTAGTCTAACCAACAGTACAGTTTTAAAGATTTGAGCAAAGACTCACAGTATATTTTTAGTTAAATTTTCATGATTTATTATAAGTATATATAGACTATTTTGTGAGAATTATATAGTACCGAGAGGATGCGGATTTAGAAAATATAAGTCTCATAACTATATGCTACTGTAGGATTTGAGTACACCACTTTTTTGGTCAACTCGTTTAGTCATTTTAGCATCAGTTAGTGGATCCACATCAGATAGATAGGTTCTATAACGCTATCAAAGTCACTTCATCCAATTCTAAGCATCAATGGTCGTTAATCAGTATAAAACCCAACAGAATGAGTTAGGGTCTAATCCCATAGAGAGCGGTACGTGTTTGAGATTCAATAGGGAAGTATGAATATGCTCAAATCAGTCATAGGAATAAAAATGATCGAATAAAAACATCATTCAAATCAGGGGGTGACACGAATGTCAATGGGGGTTTTGGTTTTAAAATTATCAACTACAAACAGCAGCAAACAATACGAAATAACAATAATGAGACGAGTTCTTGGGATGTGATTCGATTATAGGCTATTATAGACGAATGGGTAATTGCAACTATTAGAAAATGGCTAAATATTAGTGAGTAAGCTAGGCTATAGAGGAGATAAACTTTCTCTCAAACAATTTACCCCGAATCAAGTTGATTTCTCTCGAACATCAACAAGCATGCAAAATAAGAATAGCCCACACCTCAGTCCATTCACTCTCTCGAGTTGAATGTGTGGAAAAGGGTTTAGGATTCATTCTCTCGAGCTGAACCCAGGTCAACCCAATACCCACAGACCATTAATCAAACACCTTAGTTCTAAAACCTCTCTCTCGAGCAAGCCAAGAACACAAAGGTAGAATTGCATTTGCAACTATAATTCTTAAATTAATCCTCAATAAATGATTGAACTCACTTTTAAATAGCAAATTAACTAACAATTAGCAACACCCATAAGCTAAATCAGCCCATAATCACACCCCAAGAATTGGAGTTTTAGCTAGACATTAAAAAAAGATAAAAATTGTTACCAAATTGAGTTTCCATCAACTGGGTAAGATTGATTTGTCCTTCACTGTTCCAATTTGAAGAATATATCAAAGACCCACTTCCAATTTCTCAAAAGTGAAAAACTTCAATTCTTCAAAGCTTAGGAAACACTAGAGAAAACTGTCTCTTCAGTTCAAAACTAGAAAATAGACTCTAAGATACGAATTGATATGAAAAATTTCTTTAAACTAAATGTTCAAAAACGTATTTATAGTCGCCAAAAATGTGTTGCGAAAAGTCACTCGGCGAAGTAAGTCGGGCTTGCCGAACCACTCGACTATCTGCCCGTTGGTCACTTCAATCGCCCTTCTGCCTTGGCATTCAGCATCCTCAAGGTCTGTAACTTTGGGTGATCCAACACTGCATCGCGGAACCACTGGCGATCCGCCGACTGCTCCTTTCTCTCGCCAACTTAATTTTTACCCTCAGAGCTTGGCACACTGGAACTTTAGGCGGTCAAATGGCCATTCGGCGACTCGCCAAGTGGACTTGGCGATCACCAGGCTTTCTTTTCTTCATTCTTTCAGCTCGCTTTGTTTCTTTTTGCAACTTAGTGTCCTTGCTTTGTTCCTCAATCCATAATCCTGAAAATCAAGGGTTTTACATCAGTTATTGGCACAAAATAAGCATTTGAGGACACTAAACCTATATAAATAAAGCCCTAAATGAGTCCAAATCTCGGACTCATCAACACCCCCAACTTAAACTTTTGC
>JAJONR010003260.1:0-49049 GCA_029582245.1 Solanum etuberosum | reverse complement strand
TTTTCCTTCATACCAAACACACCCTAACTCTTTCCTCTTCTTTTGCCCGGTTCTGAAATTTGTCATCCCCCATCTCTCCATGGTCATTAGACCCTTCACTTTGGTATGTAGTTCAGCAAAATCTTTATACATGATGTTGCCAGGGCTCGAGAAGCTCATGGAAGCTAAATCAACAACCTTATTTGCTTATCTATAGCAGCGATTTAATATGTAACTTGATCCTTCAACTCCTTCACTTCTTGGTGTATTCTCTAGGGGTGAAATTCATGTCATTCACACAATCCATCAATAATTTGGAATCACTTTCTGCTAAAATAAACTCATGTCCATTTCTTACACATCATTGAACTCCATACAACATAACTTTTGCCCTAGCCTAGTTGCTAGTTCCTTGTCCAAGGTTCAAATACTAGACAAAAATTAGGAAACCTGATTGACCTCGGAATCATACCTCCACCTCCACAATATCCATCTCTGCAACTTCCATCAGAGTTAAACTTCACGAAGCTGTTGAATGGTTTCAACCACTTAACTTGAATGATGTTTGTGATGTTGATTTTACTGTTTATCAAATGAGCAATGGATTCTCAATTCAGATCTACTTTAATCAACTTGAACTGGCCTTTTAGAATCCATACTAGAGTACTAGAAATATTGTTGATTGTTTTCCTTATACTATAGAACTCCTTTCCATATTTAGCTTCATATCTAATCTTCTAGAGTTTCCATATAGTGAATGTTGGTAGACATTTCATGAGCATATCAAGGATTGGGTTATTGAATTTTCATGTCCACCAAAATTTGATCAAAAGTATGAAAGGAATATAAGAGAACGGAATGCCCACTGGCCCACACAAGTTTGACCAAATCTTCTTATTAAATTCTCCAGAGCAACTGAACTGGTTGATATCCTCCTCTTGAGGTGTTTTGCATCTACAACATCTTAAGGCCATACCTATTTCCATTTTTAAGAGTCTAGAGTCTATAGAAATTTTATCTCTCAGTATTCTCCACTGAATGAAATTCATATTGAGGGGAACTGTCTTATGTCAGGTCTTAGCATCAAATTAGTTCCTAGTCTTCTTTTGCCTCATGATATGCCAAGCTTAGGACATCGTAAATTTTTCATTTTATTCTAGAGTCCAAACATGTCTGTCATCCATTGTCAAATTCAAGTTTAGTTGCATATCATGGATGTAATCTATCACTTGGATAGGTAGGAAGATGTCCCACCCTCCCTATTGTCATTGGCCATTGATGTATAATTCTGATAATGTTTGCTCTCTAGGTTTCCTGTCATAAGGAAAAATTTTCAAAGAATTTCAAATCCTGTCCAGTTATCTTGCCACATTGAGACATCTCCTCTACCTATCTTCCAAAGGATATATTGATCCACAATACTTTTGACTTTGGACATAGCATTCGAGGAGTGAGAATTTGCTGAGTACCATCTCTTAATAGAAGGGTGGATTCTTAAACAATATTTGGTCATCAAAAACTCATTCCATAGTAAATATGTAGTCCTTCAATGAAAGCCTTGAAAATATCTTGAAGTCTTCTAAATGAGGCACCTCCTTCATCATAGGGATATCATATGGATTCCCAGGATGCCCACTGAATTTTTGTTTTCTTACTAGTTCCATCCCATAGGAATCTGTTAAGCATTTTTTCCATTTGGTTAATAACACCAATAGGGGGTGGATTGTTGCAAATATGTGAACTGGTAGTGACAATAGGACATGTTTAATACGCACAACTCTTCCTCCTATTGAGAGGAACTTGTTCTGCCAACCCCCAAGTGTAGTATTTTGCTAATCATAACTAAAAATAATGTATAATTATTTCTTCCTTCATACAAGGGGAAACCTAAGTACTTGATTGGTAGATCCCTGTAAGTCATTCCAGCTATCTCCTCCACTCTTTGCCTAGCTTGATTTTGTCCTTTCCTGGGGACTTCAATTTGTTGATCTTCTGTCCAAATACTTTTTCGTAGTTGCTTAGTGTCTCCATCATAAAGTCAAGAGACTTCCCGCATCCACTAGAAAAAAATGACATCATCAGCAAATGTTAAGTGATTAGTCGTAGGGCTTTTTTTATTCATGCTAAAGTTAGAGAACTCAGTGTTATATTTAAATTATTGAGTTTTTTGGAGAGGTATTCAACACTAATCACAAACACATAGGGATAGATAGGTCAGGGTGAGGGTGGGGTAATTTTTTATTCATGATAAATCTAGAGAACTCAGTGTTATATTTAAATTATTTAGTTTTTTGGAGAGGTATTCAACACTAATCACAAACACATAGGGACAGATAGGACAAGGTGAGGGTGGGGTAAAAAAATAAAAAAATGTAAGTTGAAAAATATTTTTTTAAAATAAGCTTTAAATTTATTTTTTCAACAAACAAAATTGATTTTTTCAACAAAAAATTGTAATTTGAAGTTAGAGGAAAGTTTTGGAAAATGTTTTTCTTAATTTTTGAAGGGAAGTCATTTTCCTTAAATTTGAGGAAAATGAGTTGATTTGGAAAATATTTTCCAAAATATTTTACCCAACCAAACATGAGAAAATTGAAAAATATTTTTCCGGAAAATGTTTTCCTTCATACCAAACACACCCTAACTCTTTCCTCTTCTTTTGCCCGGTTCTGAAATTTGTCATCCCCCATCTCTCCATGGTCATTAGACCCTTCACTTTGGTATGTAGTTCAGCAAAATCTTTATACATGATGTTGCCAGGGCTCGAGAAGCTCATGGAAGCTAAATCAACAACCTTATTTGCTTATCTATAGCAGCGATTTAATATGTAATGTGATCCTTCAACTCCTTCACTTCTTGGTGTATTCTCCAGGGGTGAAACTCATGTCATTCACACATTCCATCAATAATTTGGAATCACTTTCTGCTAAAATAAACTCATGTCCATTTCTTACACATCATTGAACTCCATACAACATAACTTTTGCCCTAGCCTAGTTGCTAGTTCCTTGTCCAAGGTTCAAATACTAGACAAAAATTAGGAAACCTGATTGATCTCGGGATCATACCTCTACCTCCATAATATCCATCTCTGCAACTTCCATCAGAGTTAATCTTCACGAAGCTGTTGAATGGTTTCAACAACTTAACTTGAATGATGTTTGTGGTGTTGATTTTACTGTTTATCAAATGAGCAATGAATTCTCAATTCAGATCTACTTTAATCAACTTGAACTGGCCTTTTAGAATCCATACTAGAGTACTAGAAATATTGTTGATTGTTTTCCTTATACTATAGGACTCCTTTCCATATTTAGCTTCATATCTAATCTTCTAGGGTTTCCATATAGTGAATGTTGGTAGACATTTCATGAGTATATCAAGGATTGGGTTATTGAATTTTCATGTCCACCAAAATTTGATCAAAAGTATGAAGGGAATATAAGAGAATGGAATGCCCACTGGCCCACACAAGTTTGACCAAATCTTCTTAGTAAATTCTCCAGAGCAACTGAACTGGTCGATATCCTCCTCTTGAGGTGTTTTGTATCTATAACATCTTGAGGCTATACCTATTTCCATTTTTAAGAGTCTAGAGTCTATAGGAATTTTATCTCTCAGTATTCTCCACTGAATGAAATTCATATTGAGGGGAATTGTCTTATGTCAGGTCTTAGCATCAAATTAGTTCCTAGTCTTCTTTTGCCTCATGATATGCCAAGCTTAGGACACCGTAAATTTTCCATTTTATTCTAGAGTCCAAATATGTCTGTCATCCATTGTCAAATTCAAGTTTAGTTGCATATCATGGATATAATCTATCAGTTGGATAGGTAGGAAGATGTCCCACCCTCCCTATTGTCATTGGCCATTGATGTATAATTCTGATAATGTTTGCTCTCTAGGTTTCCTGTCATAAGGAAAATTTTCTAAAGAATTTCAAATCCTGTCCAGTTATCTTGCCACATTGAGACATCTCCTCTACCTATCTTCCAAAGGATATATTGATCCAAAGTACTTTTGACTTTGCACATAACATTCGAGGAGTGAGAATTTGCTGAGTACCATCTCTTAATAGAAGGGTGGATTCTTAAACAATATTTGGTCATCAAAAACTCATTCCATAGTGAATAGATAGTCCTTAGTGTCCACCCTGTTTTCAATGAAAGCCTTGCAAATATCTTGAAGTCTTCTAAATGAGGCACCTCCTTCATCATAGGGATATCATATGGATGCCCACTGAATTTTTGTTTTCTCGCTAGTTCCATCCCATAGGAATCTGTTAAGCATTTTTTCCATTTGGTTAATAACACCAACAGGGGGTGGATTGTTGCAAATATGTGAACTGGTAGTGACAATAGGACATGTTTAATATGGACAACTCTTCCTCCTATTGAGAGGAACTTGTTCTGCCAACCTCCAATTCTATGTAGTATTTTGCTAATCATATCTAAAAACAAAGTATAATTATTTCTTCCTTCATACAAGGGGAACCTAAGTACTTGATTGGTAGATCCGTGTAAGTCATTCCAGCTATCTCCTCCACTCTTTGCCTAGCTTGATTTTATCCTTTCCTGGGGACTTCAATTTGTTGATCTTCTATCCAAATACTTTTTCGTAGTTGCTTAGTGTCTCCATCATAAAGTCAAGAGACTTCCCGCATCCACTAGAAAAAAAATGACATCATCAGCAAATGTTAAATGATTTGTCGTAGGGCTTTTTTTATTCATGCTAAAGCTAGAGAACTTAGTGTTATATTTAAATTATTGAGTTTTTTATAGAGGTATTCAGCACTAATCACAAACACATAGGGATAGATAGGTTAAGCCCCTCTTAGATTGAAAAAGGCCATTCATATTGCCATTAACTAGTAAGAATTGCCAGTTACTGGATATGTGTCTAAAATCATGTCAATCCACATTTCACAAAAAACCTATTCTTCTCATAAGAATTCATCGAATAGGCAAAAACACTCTATCAAAGGCTTTAGTCATATCCAGTTTGAGCACAACATCACCCCCCCACATTTAGACTGTATATGTACTGAATGATCTTTTGTTCTAGAAGGATGTTTTCAATAATTGATCTACCTTTGATAAAACCACTTTAATATTTAGTGATCAAAGTAGGAAGAACCTTGTTGAGTATAGAATTAAGAACTTTAGAATTTTTTTACTGATAACATTACAAAGACTAATAGATCTCATGTTAGAGAAATGTTTAGGGTGATCAACTTTAGAAATCATGGCAATATTAGTATAAGTAAGACATAGTTAGAACCACAAAAGAAGGAATGTAAAGCCTTAGTAACCTATAGGGCTACCACTCACCAACAGGTTTGAAAGAATTTAGCTATGAATCCATTAGGCCTAGGGGCATTGTCTTTTTTGTTTTTATTAAAAAGACTTATTTACTAGCGGTTGAACCCGCCAATCAGGCACAACCTTACACAATAGAACAAGGTGGTGAAGTTACTAGCTAAAAAGGGAGCAAGTATGGAGCAAATCAGAGTTTCTGTGAAATGGCTTACAACCTCAGCTGTTGCGCATAAAGCAATAGAAGAAGACAAAGGGAATATTAGTTTTGTAATTCCAGAAATGAATCCCTCTAGTCCATCAAATCTAGTAGTATTATAGATAATTTTGTTGATGGTAGACCTACTATTAGTAGGTTATGTAACCACCTGGTTTGCAGGGGCATTGTCAGGATTCATGGTCATCAAGTTATTTCTAATTTCATCTTCTGTTGGAAGGTCAGTTAGATCTTGGTTGATCTCATTAGTGATAGTGGTATTGATACAATCCCAAGTCATGAAATTCATTGTATTTAGGAATCTGGCTAAAGATTCCTTTAAGTGCTAGGTAGACCCCTACCTCTGCAACATTTTCATTGCCTTCCACCCATTCTTGATCATCATTTGCATGATCTTGTTTATCCCAAATCTCGTTCTTTTGTCTTTGATGGTATTATGGAAATACGAAGTGTTTGAATCTCCATTCACTAGCCACTTCACTCTGGTTTTCTGTCTTAGAATACTCTCTTGAGCCTTTAAGTATAACACATACCTAGCTTTTGTCTTGTTAAGATTTGATCTTGTAGATGGAGAGTTGTTAACCTGTAGAGCAAGTTCAAGGTTGTTGATTTCCTACTCCAGTCTCTTAGGTACTTCAAAAATATCTCTGTAGGTGTTCCTGGACCAAATACTCAAAAGCCTAGCAATTTTTTTAAGATTTTGATCCAACACCCACATTGGATTTCCATGGCACTCGAAGTTCCATATCTCTCCAATTACATCCATGAATTTAGGATGGTATGTCTAAGCATTAAGGAACTTAAATACCTAGTAAAATCCTTCTCTATATTGGAGAGTCGAATAAGTAAGTGGCACGGTCAAAGCATGTCCTAGCCAGATGAGTAACAGTGGTTCTGTTTCAAATCAAACCATTCAGAGTTATGCAACATTTTGTCAAGTCTCTTTCGTATTGTGTCTGGTGCACCTTTGTTGTTGTAGTAGGTGTAAATATTTCCTTCTAACCCTGCATCTTGAACACTTGTATCTTCCATGAAATTAAAGAAGTCGAAGCTTTTCTCCAACCTATATGGGTTCCACCTAATTTCTCCTCTACTTTAGCAATAATATTGAAGTCCCCCATTATACTCCATGAACCTTGTATATTGTTAGAGATAGAAACAAGATCATCCCAAAGAGTTCTTATCAGAATTTTCAGCATTTTGCGTAAACAACTTATTCAACTTGCAGTCAATTAGGCTATATGATCTTTGCTTACGGCATCTCTAACTATTCGGTTAGCGTCTTTCACTTAATGAATAACACCTTTTTCAAAGCATTACTATTCCTGAGTGCAGGTTCAGTAATTCATGCCATGTCGGATGAGCAAGATATGCGGAAGATGGGGGGCTTGCCTCCTCGTTCCCTTTTACCTATGCCATGATACTCATGGGTAGCTTATCTCTAATTGGAAGTTAATTCTTGAGTTAGCATCATTAGTTTAACAAGTAACATGCTTAGGGGTATTATTAAGACTAGTAATATTGAAGTTGTCTGCCCCGAAGCTACCGCCAGGGCATAAACACGGGACCTAGGATCACGAGTGACCCCAAGCTAACCCTAATCTGGCATAACATAAGAAAACAAAATATATCTACGAAAAGATAACTAATGCGGAAGCTAAATCATGAGATAACTGAAATGATGGGGAATACCCAATACTGTTTGAATATAAAGAAACTATGAGTTTAATAACAACTGAAAGATCAAACTCACATCTAAAACTGAATCTAACTATGTCTGAATATGAGCCTCTAACTGACTAGAGATGCTGGGACATGCCCCCAGCTAACTTTAGCAAAACTGAAACTAAAAAGGGAAGACTAAATAGAAAACATGTAAATCATCCTCGAAGCATGAGGACTCACCACTGATACTGCTGAACTGGAGATCAGAAACTGATCTATGCATGATCTGAGTGCTGAGGACTTGAACCTACATCACGAGAAGATGTAGCGCAGAGTATGCGTTAGTACTTGAAAGGTACTGAGCATGCAAGATAGGATAAAGCTGAAAAATATACACATAATTGAATAAACATACTGATCAATGATATAATTTGAACATGATGGAAATACTGAAATATACTGAATACTGAGCTAACTGGATGCAATGACCAAGTAGATAACATGCTGAAACTGAATACTGACATGTAACTGGAACCTGGTCAAATGCACTAGAATCTGACTGTGGGAGCTACTAATAACCGACATAAAACCATGTGAGCTAAACGTGGAGTCCGATGTATACGCCCCATCGAGAGGACCCAATATACCTTGCCAAGGGTATAGAGCCATGACTGGCGTGATCACTAAATATGATGTCCACAGATGGAACTTATAAACCTACGGGGGCACGTAGTTCTGGGACTATGAGGGTGACTGACCCTAGTCCAACTCGGTGTTAAGCCTACTCCCAACTGAATATATATACAATACAACATAACTGAAATATAATGGATAGCTCACTGTTCTGACATGCTAACTGAAAATGCAACATTAATGCACTGATAATGAAACATTTGGAACTGATGCATGTATATCTGTATAAACTAGCCTAGCAAGTGTAATTCATGAACTAGATGAATCAACACATCTAGGGTTCTAAATTTCATGCAAGGAACTAAGCAACAGTGTTACTACAACATGAAAATATGATTAGGAATATTCTAACAAATGATTCACAACAATTTCTAACATTCAAGAAACCCTAGGGCTAGATAATATGAAGGGAATCAAGAATCTGACTGAATTCTAGGGACCTAATGGGAGAAAGGAACCCACTAGTGAAATTCCACATACCTGGTGACGAATTCCACAAAGAAATCTTTCGATTTCGGGGCTTAAACTGATGAAAATCTGTTGCGTTCTTAGAGAGGGGTTTGATCGACTCTTTCTCCTCTTTCGCTCTAGGTTTTAAGAATTTTTAGTGAATGAATCACTTAGGGTAGATTCTAATTAAGTTACTAGGCTTAAACTGACCAAAACTACGTAGTTTAGGGTTTAAACGACGTAGTTTATGTGCCCAACGCATAGGGAAAAGACAAAAACGACCCCTAACTTAAAAGCTGTCGGGGGTCACCGACGGACCGTGGCAGGACCGACAGTCTGTTCTAGTCGGCCGCCGTTCGGCGACTGAGAGTTGAAATCTAGGGGTCCGACCTACGTCCCTTGACCACGGACCGTGGTCTGACCTACGGTCCGTAGGTCCTGGCGTAGGTTGACCCTTAGCTGAATTTTTTGGGAGTTCTGGGAGGGGCTTGCAGGTGGCCAACCACGGACCCGACCTACGGTCCGTAGGTGGCACCCGTCGGGGGCACCTACAACTTCTAAAATGACTGCTGGTTGGTCTTTCTAGGATACAGAGTGTTACATTATCTCCCCCTTGGGAACATTCTTCCTCGAATGAAGACTAAACTAGCTGAGTATGGAGGGAAAGAGCTGCAAACCCTACCACTAAGTGTTGAAAACTAAAATCTGGCTGAACTAAGTTCCAAGAACATGCAAATACACTGAAAATGCAAGACTAACTAAAGGAACCAAAATACTATGACTAAATTTATGCATGAGTAACTGAAAGACTAGAGAGGAACTATTACCTTAAGCTGGAGTGGAATCAGAAGGAAATAGATGAGGATACTTGGCTTTCATGTCAGCTTTTGCTTCCCAAGTAGCTCCCTCTACGGACTGAATCATCCACAAAACCTTAACTGAAGCGACTTCTTTGTTTCTCAACTTTCGAACCTGATGATCAAGAATTTCAACCGGCACATCTTCATAAGTGATACTATCCTTCACACCCACACTTTCCAATGGCACTATAGATGCTGGATCACCCACACACTTCTTCAACAAGGAAATGTGGAAAACCGGATGGACTGTTGCTAGTTCTGCTGGTAACTCTAACTCATAAGCCACTTTACCAACCCTTTTCAAGATCTTGTAAGGACCTACATATCTAGGACTGAGCTTCCCTTTCTTGACAAATCTCATCACCCCCCCCCTTCATAGGTGACACTTTCAGGAAAACCCAATCATCAATTTGGAACTCCAAGTCCCTTCTCCTTACATCTGCATAGGACTTCTGACGACTCTGGGCTATCTTAAGTCTATCTCTGATGAGCTGAACTTTTTCCATGGCATCATGAACCAAATATGGTCCTATCAAGGCTGCTTCACCTACCTCAAACCAACCAATTGGAGATCTACATCTACGCCCATACAATGCCTCATAAGGGGCCATCTGAATACTGGAATGGTAGTTATTATTGTAGGCGAACTCTATAAGAGGAAGGTGATCATCCCAACTACCCTTGAAGTCGATTACACAAGCTCTCAACATGTCTTCTAAAGTCTGAATGGTACGCTCTGCCTGTCCATCCCTCTGTGGATGAAATTTTGTGCTAAGATTAACCTGGGTACCAAGACCTTTTTGAAACGACTTCCAGAAATGAGAGGTAAACTGAGGACCTCTATCTGAGATGATAGACAAAGGAACCCCATGCAACCTGACTATATCATCAATGTAAAGCTTGGCGTAGTCCTCCACCGAATCTGTAGTCTTGACAGCCAAAAAGTGAGCAGACTTAGTAACTATGTCATCAATCACCCAAATGGAATCATGTTGTCTGCGAGTCCGAGGTAAACCTATAATGAAGTCCATGTTGATCACTTCCCACTTCCATGTAGGAATGTTAATCTCTTGATTCATACCTCCTGGTTTCTGATGTTCTACCTTCACCTGCTGACAATTAGGGCACTTAGCCACACAATCTTCTATATCCCTTTTCATGCCATTCCACCAAAAGACTTCTCGCATATCACAGTACATCTTAGTGGCACCTGGATGAATAGAATACCAGGAGTTATGGGCTTCTGTAAGGATCTGTTGTCTCAACTCACCCACCTTAGGAACACATAAACGACCCTGGTAGCGAAGCACACCATCTCCCCCTTGGGAGAAAACTTCAACTTTCTGCTGATGGACTGCACCCTTCAATTGAAGCAATATAGGATCACTGTCTTGTTTTTCCTTAATCTCCGCTATCAACGAAGATTCTGACCCATTCTGAACTGTCACACCATCATCTGATATGCTCATAAGGCAAACTCCTAAGCGAGCAAGCCGGTGAACATCTTTTGCCAATTCCTTCCTTTCTTCCTCAACATGCGCTACACTACCCATAGATAGTCTGCTAAGAGCATCAGCTACAATATTGGCCTTACCAGGATGGTAAAGCACATTCATATCATAATCCTTGAGGAATTCCAGTCATCTCCTCTGACGAAGATTCAACTCTTTCTGGGTGAACACATACTGAAGGCTCTTATGATCTGTGAATACATCTACATGAACACCATACAGGTAATGTCTCCAAATCTTGAGGGCAAATACTACGGCTGCAAGCTCGAGGTCATAAGTCGGATAGTTCTTCTCATGCACCTTAAGCTGCCTAGAAGCATAAACTATAACCTTACCTCGCTGCATCAACACACAACCTAGGCCGACTCTGGATGCATCACAATAGATCACATAACCGTCTGAACCCTCTGGTAGAGTCAAAATAGGAGTTGTAGTCAACCTAGTTTTCAGTTCTCCGAAGCTCTTCTCACATTCATCTGACCACTGGAACTTGACATTCTTCTTAGTCAACTTAGTCAATGGAGAAGCTATGGATGAAAATCCTTCCACGAACCTTCTGTAATAACCAGCCAAACCCAAGAAACTTATGATACCTGTAGGAGAGGTAGGTTTGTGCCATTGCTTCACTGCCTCAATCTTCTGAGAATCCACTCGGATCACTTCGCTAGACACTATATGACCAAGGAAAGCAACAGATTGCAACCAAAACTCACATTTGCTAAACTTAGTGAATTACTGGCGATCTTTGAGAGATTGCAGGACAACCCTCAAATGAGACGCATGTTCTTCCTCATTCCTAGAGTAAATAAGGATATCATCAATAAAGACGATAACGAACAAGTCCAAATACTGCTTGAACACTCTGTTCATCAAATCCATGAAAGTTGCAGGACCATTGGTTAGTCCAAAAGACATAACTACATATTCATAATGACCATACCGAGTTCTGAAGGCTATTTTCGAGATGTCATTATCTCTGACTCTGAACTGATGATAACCGGATCTGAGGTCTATTTTCAAAAAATGACTAGCACCCTATAGTTGGTCGAACAAGTCATCAATCATGGGGATAGGGTACTTATTCTTGATGGTGACTTTGTTCTACTGCCGATATTCAATGCACATCCTGATAGGGCCATCTTTCTTTTTCACTAATAACACAGGAGCACCCCATGGTGAAATACTAGGTTTGATGTAGCCCTTATCTAGAAGGTCTTTCAACTGCTCTTTCAATTCCTTATGCTCAGCTGGAGCCATTCTGTAAGGAGGAATAGAAATAGGCTGGGTATCTGGAAGGAGATCAATTCCGAAGTCGATTTCCCTTTCGGGAGAAACTCCGGGAAGATCTTCTGGAAACACTTCTGGAAACTCATTGACTACAGGAACTGACTCAAGAGTTGGGGTTTTAGAGTTAGAATCCTTAACCCGAACTAAATGATAGATATACCCCTTGGAAATCATCTTCCTGGCCTTAAGGTAAGAAATGAATCGACCCCTAGGCACTGAGCTACTACCCTTCCATTCTATGACTGGCTCGCTTGGAAACTGAAACCGAACAACCCTGGTTCTACAATCGACTAAGGCATAACAACAATGTAACCAATCCATGCCTAGAATGATATCAAAGTCTACCATTTCTAAATCTACAAGATCTGCTGAGGTAACTTTCTGAGAGATTATGATAGGGCAATTTATGTATACCCATCTAGCTATAACTGGATCACCTACTAGAGTAGAGACCGAAAAGGGTTCTGAAAGAGTTTTTGGACTGACACCGAAATTCACTGCTATATAGGGAGTTACAAAGGAAAGAGTAGCCCCTGGATCTAACAAAGTATAAACATCTAAGTGAAAGACTCGTAACGTACCAGTGACCACATCAGGAGAATCTTCAGGATCCTGGCGAGCCTGAAGAGCATAAAACCTGTTCTGGCGCTGACCGTCACATGTACTAGATGAAGTACCCTGCTGAGTTGGGCGACCTGCTGGTGCTGCTGGAGCTGTAGACTGAGCCCTACTATTGTTACCTTTTTTTCCCTGTTTGGCAGAAGGGCAATCCCTCAACCTATGGCCAGACTGACCACATCCAAAACACCCTTCTTACCCTGCAAGACACTCACCCGGATGGTTCTTACCACATTTTGGACAAGTTGGGTAGGTTCTGCTACCTGAAACACTCCCCTGAGACTTAGAGCCTGGTGCCCTACTTTTCTGATCTTGTCTAAACCTGGGAGATGGAGCACTAGCTGATGAAGGTGCTGGAGCTGAAGACCTTTGCTGAAACTGTGAGCGATTTCCACCACCCAATTTCTGCTGAGAGTACTCATAGTTACCTGTCCTAGCCTTTTTGTTGTACTTAGTCATTTCCCTAAGCTTATCTCTCTTAACCTGCTGAGCATGAGTCATGAGCCTAGAGATATTCATTTCCTCTAACAACATAGCATTTTTTCACTCTGTCTTCACTAAATCGGACACTCCATACATAAACTTAGACATCTGCGCCCTCGAATCAGCAACCATATGGGGAGCATACCTGGAGAGCTAGGTGAACTTGAGTCTGTACTCTTGGGCTGACATTGTACCTTGCCTCAAATTCATGAATTCATGTGCCTTAGCCTCCCTCAACTCTTTTGGAAAGAACATGTCCAGAAAAGCTCCAGTAAAGCATTCCCAAGTCACAGGAGCTGCATCAGTACCCCTGTTTTCCTTCCATTGCGTGAACCAAATGTGAACTACATCCTTGAGATGGTAGAATGTCAACTCTACCCTATCATTCCCAGTTACCTGCATCACTCCAAAGATCTTCTTAACCTCATCGATGAAATTTTGTGGGTCCTCACCAACCTGCGACCGTAGAAACTCTGGTGGATTCATCCTAATGAAATCATGAACCCTGGCTACAGCTGACCCATTATTAGCGTTGGGAGGAATTGGGGCCTGCTGATTGTTCTGGTTAATCACACTCTAATCCAACAGCTAAATCACATTTTGAAACTCTGCATTCGAAACCTCTTGATCTGGGACTGGAGGAGTTGCGTTAGCATTCCTGGCGTAAGCTCTACGAGGAGGCATGATCTGAAATGCATAACTATGAGTTAGAAGGTAGATCATACCCACGCACGATAAGAATAACAAGAAAGTGAAGTTTTTCCTAAAACACTTTGTAGCCTCCCTCTCATTAGATGTGGTGCACTTCACACCCATGAAAAGGACACTACTTAGTGTAGCTTTTCAGAAATCCTAGGACACTTAAACCTAATGCTCTGATACCAAGTTTGTCATGCCCCGAAGCTACTCCCAAGGCGTAAACACGGGACCTAGGATCACGAGTGACCCCAAGCTAACCCTGAGCTGGCATATCATAAGCAAACTGAATATATCTACGAAAAGATAACTAATGCGGAAGCTAAATAATGAGATAACTGAAATGATGGGGAATACCCAATATTGTCTGAATATAAAGAAACTATGAGTTTAATAACAACTGAAAGATCAAACTCACATCTAAAACTGAATCTAACTATGTCTGAATATGAGCCTCTAACTGACTAGAGATGCTGGGACATGCCCCCAGATAAGTTTAGCAAAACTGAAACTAAAAAGAGAAGACTGAATAGAAAACATGTAAATCTTCCTCGAAGCATGAGGACTCACCACTGATACTGCTGAACTGGAGATCGGGAACCGATCTATGCGTGATCTGAGTGCTGAGGACCTAAACCTACATCACGAGAAGATGTAGCGCATCGTATGCGTCAGTACTTGAAAAGTTCTCAGCATGCAGGATAGGATAAAGCTGAACAATATACACATAACTGAATAAAGCATATTTATCAATGATATAATCTGAACATGATGGAAATATTGAAATATACAGAATATTGAGCTAACTAAATGCAATGACCAAGTACATAACATGCTGAAACTGAATACTGAAATGTAACTGGAACCTGGTCAAATGCACTAGAATCTGACTCTGGGAGCTACTAATAACCGACATAAAACCACGTGAGCTAAACGTGGAGTTCGATGTATACGCCCCATCAAGAGGACCCAATATACCTTGCCAAGGGTATAGAGGCATGACTGGTGTGATCACTAAATATGATGCCCACAGAGGGGACTTACAAACTTACGGGGTACGTAGTTCTGGGACTATGAGGGTGACTAACCCTAGTCCAACTCAGATTTAAGCCTACTCCCAACTGAATATATATACAATACAACATAACTGAAATATAATGGATAGCTCACTGTTCTGACATGCTAACTGAAAATGCAACATTAATGTACTGATAATGAAACATTTGGAACTGATGCATGTATATCTGTATAAACTGGCCTAGCAAGTGTAATTCATGAACTAAACGAATCAACACATCTAGGGTTCTGAATTTCATGCAAGGAACTAAGCAACAGTGTTACAACAACATAAAAATCTGATTAGGAATATTCTAACAACTGATTCACAACAATTTCTAACATTCAAGAAACCCTAGGGCTAGATAATATGAAGGGAATCAAGAATCTGACTGAATTCTAGGGACCTAATGGGAGAAAGGAACCCACTAGTGAAATTCCACATACCTGGTGACGAATTCCACGGAGAAATCTTTCAATTTCGGGGTTAAACTGATGAAAATTTGTTGCATTCTTGGAGAGGGGTTTGTTCGACTCTTTCTCCTCTTTCGGTCTGAGTTTAAAAAAAAATTGGTGAATTAATCTCTTAGGATAGATTCTAATTAAGTTACTAGGCTTAAACTGACCAAAACTACGTAGTTTAGGGATTAAACGACGTAGTTTAGGTGCCCAACGCATAGGGAAAAGACCAAACGACCCCTGACTTAAAAGCTGTCAAGGGTCACCGATGGACTGTGGCAGGACCGACGGTCCGTTCTGGTCGGCCGTCGTTCGGCGACTGGGAGTTGAAATTTGGGGGTCCGGCCTACGACCCTGGACCACAGACCGTGGTCTGAACTACAGTCTGTAGGTCCTGGCGTAGGTTGACCCTTAGCTGAATTTTTTGGGAGTTCTGGGAGAGGGTTCCAGGTGGCCAACCACGGACCCCACCTACGGTCCGTGGGTCACCCTACGGTCCGTAGGTGGCACCCGTCGGGGGCACCTGCAACTTCTGAAATGACTGCTGGTTGGTCTTTCTAGGATACGGGGTGTTACATTCATTTTTCCATAAAAGCCAAATTTTGTTATTGACATTAGCATAAGAATCTTGCATATCTAGCATTCTCATCTAATGAGTTATCTGATCAGCATTGACAAAAGATTCTTAAAGGCTAATAAAGGAGACACTATTATGCTTTTTAATGATCTTAAGGCTATCAAATGCACTTAGAATTCTAACACTCCTAATATTTCATGATATTTTGTTTATCATTGAGAACTATTGAGAGTAGAACTATGCATAGATATTTGAGCATTGTTCTAAATTCACCATATAACAATCCTTATCAGTTAAGGTAGTTCCTCGGTGATTAATTTAATAGGAGCAGTAACAAGATTAGTATCATTTGTATTGCTCTCTTTTGAGATAAAAAGTTCTCCCTTATGTTCTCTATTGAGTTTGTTGGATTCATTCTCAAATTATTGGTCTTGAATGTCATGGAAATGGTCTTCGTCCATCTCCTCTTATGAGGCTGACTCATAATGATTATAGTCATCCTTCATTTTGCTAACAACTTCTGCCTTTTTGTTCTCTTTTGGATTTTGATCCTTCTCTTTACCTTAGTCGACTAGGTATAGATATCCTCAACTTCCGTGTCAATCCTATTAGTGGTCTGCATAAGATCTTTATTTTTACTTTGTCACATTTTTTCTTTGTAGTCATCAACTTGGTTGTCATTATTGATGTCCATTTGTTGATTAGTATCTTAGTTTCCTTCTTTCTGGTTTCCTTTCCTACTCTTTGTTCTCCTTTCATGCCGGAAAGCGTACCGGCTGTTTGAGTCGCGAAAGGGCCGCTTGCTTAATATTATTTATATAGTAATAATAAGAAATCTATAAACAAAAATAAAAAACGTCGAACCCTTGATAAAGGAATGAGATGCTATGTATGAATCACTCACATATTCTTCTGAATTATATGTATCCGCAGGATTAATTTGGAAAAACAGGATTAATTTTTGCACTCTAGATTTTCTCATAGCTACTTGGTTAGAATTTTCTTGTACCATCTTTGGGGTGGCATTGACTGTCCTATTGCCTCTCTTAGGATTGCTGGTTTCTAGCTTGTTATTTCCTTGAGATGTGAAAGTGATAACGAAAATCTTAGCTTGCTTTTCGAGTCTGTCCGGAACATTATCTTCCATTTCATGACTTGAGAATTCAAATTGATTGTCAGTTTCTATACCACTTTGTTCCCCATGTATAGTGTTCCTAGAGGTTTTTTTTCTTTCCTTTCCCTTCAGACACTATCGTCCATCCTTCAACATCATTTGTAGGTCCATTTTTTTCCCACTTCCATTTGTCTACACTACTTCAAATGTAGAGTTTCTTCCCTTTTAAATTTGCTTTATATCAGTAGACTTGTTGGTCCCTGTATGTTCTCAGTTTTCTTTTGCCATGGCCTTTGTATATCAATATCCTCTCCACATTCATTGTTGTTACTACTTCTAAGCTTAGGGTGGAGAATTCTACATTTAATGTCACTATATCCTTGGGCTTTACAGTTAAAGCAATACTCTGGATCATTTTCATATTCCACCCTTTGATTAATAGACTCTAACTCTCCATTCTTATTCTTGATCATAATTTGAATTTCAGCAAATTGAGCCTGTATGATATCAATTTCCACCTTGATATATAGTTTTCCATTTTAACAGTTCATCTGCAAATTAATAGAGTAAGGAAATTCCTCTGATAGATACTTCTATGGTCTTCCTCAAGGTAGAAATCAAAGAAAATATGAAGCAAATTGTAAGCTCATATCTTAACCGAACCTTTTAATTGAACACATTTCTTAAAATCATCTCTTATTTTCTCGATCGATGGACAAATTCTTGTAAACTTACCTATTAGGGTAAGCTTGCACGTTTCAGCTAGCATATCATTTTCCTCCTTAGAGAAGGATATCAATGGCTTTCTTTATTTTAGATCATAGGGCCTCTGAGCAAGGAGAATCTTTCTTCTTGTTCTATTGCCTCCAAAGCTTCCCAAAGCTACTGCAAAATTGATTGTTGGGTCTAATTTCCTACTCTCATACTTATAGGAGGAGTGATATTGAGGTTATTTAGTAGGCAAAAATCTGTTTGGTGGAAGTTTTGAAGTTTAGAGGGGATTTGTGACATGTTTTCCGGTGTTCTATTAGTTCCCATGTGGAGCTCTGTCGATCGGAGCTCCAAAATTCAACCGTTAGTGGCCGTGGAAATTACTGTTATACATCAAGTTGAGATAAAGTTAGAGAGAAGGAAGAACACTTCTCTCTGTAGGAAATATAGAAAGAGAATACTTTCTTTAGAGAATACTCAAGTTTTATATAGGCTACTTAAGCCACTTGAGATTATTTCAATCATCAACTACATCTCTATTTATACTACTCAAAATATAAAACCAAAAGTCTTGCACAATTAATTAGATACATGTATTACAAACTCCTAAAACACTTCCTGAAAAACTAAGAGACAATGTTGAAAGACTAAACATCAAGGTGTGACTGCATTAATTCCGACGCTCCCCCTTAATGCATTTGCTTGACAACTCCAATGCATTCTCGAAGATAGCAAAACTTTTCTCTAGGAAGTGTTTTGGTGAAGATGTCAACAAGTTGTTCTCATGTCTTTCTCTTGTGCTTTTGAATATCTCCTTCTTGATTGAGTTTGGTTTTGTAAATCCATTTTAGGCTTACAACTTTTCTTTATTTGGGTCTAGTCACATGCTCCCAAATATTATTTTTCTCAATCATCCGAATTTCTTTTGCCATGGATTTCTTCCAAACATCATTCTTTATTAACTCCTCATAATTTTCTAGCTAAACATTGACAAAGTTGCATCTTTGATAAATGTCGTTCAACATTTTTGTTCCTCTTGGAGGTGGTTCTTCATCATTCGAATCTCAGATTTCTCCCCCTTGAGGGAAATCTTCCTCTTCCTCATCCTCTTCTTGATTTGACACATCTAAAGAAATAATAGAAGTATTCTCCATCTTTTTATCTTTCCAATTCCATGTTGTTTTTCATCAAAATGACATCTCTACTAACAACAAGTTTGTTAGTTTTGACATCGAGAAGCCTATAGCCTTTTGTTACATCACTATAACCAAGAAATATACATTTTTTACTCTTTTCATCCAATTTTGTTCTTTTTTCAGCAGGTATATAAGCATAACAAATACACCCAAACATTTTAAAATAACTTACAGAAGGTTTCATTCCACTCCAAGTTTCAACTGGTGTCTTGTCCTTCAATGCCTTTGTCGGACACCTATTGAGCATGTACATTGTTGTATGTACTGCTTCTGCCCAAAAATATTTTGCCAATCGTTTCTCATTTATCACTGTTCTGGCCATTTCAACAATATTTCTATTTCTTCTTCCAGATAGACCATTCTTTTAAGGAGTGTACCTTGTTGTAAGTTGCTTCTGAATGCCTTCATTTTTGCAATATTCTTAAAATTCTCGACTTGTGTATTCATCTCCTCTATCATTGTGAACGGTTTTGATGTTGTAGCCTTTTGCTTCTCAACGAGGGCTTTAAATCTCTTGAATGTAGAAAATATTTTTGACTTTTCTTTCAAGAAATAAACCCAAGTCATCCTTGTAAAATTATCAATAAAGATTAGAAAGTATCTTTGACTTCCCAGAGATGGAGTCTTCGTTGGTCCACAAATGTCGGTATGGATTAGTTCCAAAAGTATTATTAGTGTGGCATTTTAATAAGTTAAGAATTTGTTTTTTGCTTTGCCACATAGTCATTAGTTTTTGCCCGTTGGTGGACTTCTCTTGTGCAACAGAACGTAATTGGGATGATGACAAAATTAATTGGTGCTGCATTACTCTATTGCATTACTCCATTTTTGGAGTTAATGCATAGGTTACTAATTCTCTTTTGCATTACTCCATTTTGGAGTTACTGCAAGGTTACTAATTCCTTGTTATTGCAGCATGTCACCCGTTGGTGGCTATCCCATTACTTCTTTACTCTTAATTCCTCAATTATACCTTGTAACCTATGTAACTCCTAAGGTCATTATCTTCACTATTTACTACACCATTATCTTCCTATTCATTGCTAGGAAGACTTCTTCTAGTATAAATAGTGGTGGTCTTCATTTGATTTAGAACACACCAGAAAAATATAGAGTGCATAAAGTTTGTTAAAAAGAGAGTTCTTATTAGTTGAAGGGAGGTGTTCTTTTTGTGGAGCTTTGGACTCAACTCTTGTCCAGAGTTTGTTGAGTTACACTTTGTGATTAGGCTGTTGTATCCTGGAGGGGACAAGTCAAGAGGACTACTGCTGGACCGGTGAAAAATATTTGCTGCAGTGGGCTTGAATCTCCTTAAAGAGAGCGAGATATCCGCACCTCAGCCTGAAAAGATTTATTTCTTCATTTTTATTTTCAATTGTAATCTTGTAATTCTATTATATTGTAATTTTTCACTAACAATTTTAAGGAGATTCCACATGGCTACAATTGAAAAAACCGCGGATGTCAAGATGGGAGACCTTAACAAGCCATTTCGGTTTAATGGTAACCATTTCAAGAGATGGAAGGGTAAAGTATTTTTCTACTAAAGTCTTCTCAATGTTTCTTATGTGTTAACTGAGAAGAATCCTAATAAAGTTGATGATACCTCCATGGATGATGATGAACTTATTTCTCATCATGAGAAAGTGAAAAAGTACGATGGTGATTCCTATAAGTGTCGGTATTATATTCTTAATTGTCTATCTGATAATTTTTATGATTATTATGATAGAACTTACTCTAGTGCAAAGAAAATTTGGAAAGCATTGCAGAGTAAGTATGATACCGAAGAGGCTGGAGCGAAAAAATATGCAGCTAGTAGATTTTTTTGTTTTCAAATGGTGGACAATAAATCAGTGGTAGACCAAGCTCAAGACTTTATAATGATTGTTGGAGAGCTAAGGTCCGAGGAGGTAAAAATTGGAGATAACCTTATTGTTTGTGGCATAGTAGATAAACTTCCACCTTCTTGGAAGGAATTTCAAAAAACTATGCGCCACAAACAAAAGGAAACCTCTCTTGAGACCTTGATAATGAAAATCCGCATGGAAGAAGAGGCAAGGGGCCAAGATGCACTTTTACAAACAGAAGAGAGCAACATCACAACGAAGGTAAATTTAATTACTTCAAATAATGCTACTCTTGAATCTCAAAAAAATACTTCTTTGAAGCCTAAGAAGAAAAAATTCAAGAAAAATAATGGTAGACCTCCCAAGAAAAATAATGGTGAAAATAACCAAGCACAAAATCAACAAATTCAAGATAAGGGACCGTGCTTTGTTTGTGGCAAGAGTGGGCATCTTACTCGATTTTGTAGATTCCGAAAACGTGGTCCTAACCCTCAGGCAAACGTTACCGAAGAACCTTTTGTGGCGGTGATTACCAACATAAACATGGTTGAGAATGTTGATGGATGGTGGGCTGATTCTGGTGCAAACCGTCATGTCTGTTATGACAAAGACTGGTTTAAAAAATATACTCATTTTGAGGAGCCCAAAACCATCATGCTTGGTGATGCTCACACTACTCAAGTGCTTGGAAAGGGAGATGTCGAATTGTGTTTTACTTCTGGAAGGGTATTAACTTTGAAAGATGTACTTTATACCCCTTTCATGAGAAAAAAATTGATGTCTAGTTTTCTTCTTAATAAAGCAGGTTTTAAACAGATTATTGAATCTGATCAATATGTAATTGTGAAGAAGGATATTTTTGTGAGAAAGGGGTATGCTTATGATAGAATGTTTAAACTGAATGTTGAAATGAATAAAGTTTCTACTTCTGTTTATATGCTTTCTTCTACCAATTTTTGGCATGCTCGTTTGTGTCATATTAATGATCGTTATGTTGGAATCATGAGTAGTTTAGGATTAATCCCAATAGTTAAAAAGAATTTTGAAAAGTGTGAGGCTTGTAGTAAAGCCAAAATCACTAAAATGCCTCATTTTCAAGTTGAAAGAAAAACTGATTTGTTAGAATTGGTTCATACTGATATTTGTGAACTTGGTGGAATTTTAACTCGTGGAGGTAATAGATATTTTATCACGTTCATTGATGATTTTTTTAAATTTACATATGTTTACTTGATGAAGAATAAAAGAGATGCTTTTGAAAATTACAAAACTTATCTCCATGAGGTTGAAAATCAGTTTGGAAGAAAAATAAAAAGAATTAGAAGTGATAGAGGCCGTGAATATGAGTCAAATGAGTTTAATTATTTTGTTAGGTCATTGGGAATAATTCATGAAATTACTCCTCCTTATTCTCCTTCATCTAATGGAGTAGCGGAAAGGAAAAATAGAACTTTGGTTGAATTGACTAATGACATGCTTATTGAGTCACATGCACCTTTAAATTTTTGGGGTGAAGCTATTTTGACTGCTTGTTATGTGTTGAATCGTGTGCCTCATAAAAAGTCTAAATTAACACCTTTTGAATTGTGGAAAGGTCACAAGCCAAGTTTGAGATATCTAAGAGTTTGGGGTTGTCTAGTCTTTGTAAGGCTAATGGATCCCAAGATTACAAAGTTGGGTAAGAAAGTTACTACTTGTGCTTTTCTTGGTTATGCTTCAAATAGTACAGTCTATAAATTTTTTAATCTTGAAGATAATATTATAATAGAATCCGGTGATGCTATTTTTCATGAAAATAAATGTACATTTGATTCTAAAAATAGTGGGGGTCAAAGGATTGAACAAAATATTCACTACCTAGTTCTTCTACTTCTACTTTGAAAAATAAAGAAATTGATGATTTTGAGTTAAGAAGAAGTAAAAGAGCTAGAGTAGAAAAAGATTTTGGTCCTGATTTTTATGTGTTTAATGTTGGAGATGACCCTCTCACTTTGAAAGAAGCATTATCTTCACATGATTCTATTTTTTGGAAAGAGGCTGTAAATGATGAAATGGAATCACTAATTTCTAATAAAACTTGAAAGTTAGTTGATTTACCACCGGGTTGTAAAACAATTGGTTGCAAATGGGTCTTAAGAAAAAAGTTGAAACCGGATGGATCTATTGATAAATATAAGGCTAGGCTAGTTGCAAAAAGTTTTAAACAACTAGAAGGCCTAGAATTTTTTGATACTTTTTCTCCGGTAACAAGAATTACATCTATAAGACTTTTAATTGCTATGGCTGCAATTTTTGATTTGCAAATTCATCAAATGGATATAAAAACTGCTTTTTTAAATGGAGACCTAAATGAAGAAATTTATATGGATCAACCCGAGTGTTTTGTTGAAGCAGGCCAAGAAAGCAAACTATGTAAACTTACTAAATCCCTATATGGCTTGAAACAGGCACCAAAGCAATGGCATGAAAAGTTTGATTCCTGCATGATTAAAAATGGTTTTAAAACAAATGAGTGTGATAAGTGCATATATCACAAGTCTTGGAATAATTCACATGTGATTATTTGCCTATATGTTGATGATTTGTTGATCTTTGGCTCTAACATGAATGTTATTGATGAAGCTAAAAATATTCTTAGAAGCCATTTTGATATGAAAGATCTTAGTGAGGCAAATTTTATTCTTGGAATAAAAATAACAAGAACATGTGATGGAATTTTCCTTGACCAGTTACATTATGTTGAGAAAACTTTGAAAAAATATAACTTTCTTGATTGGAAGCATGTTGCTACTCCTTTTGATTCAAGTGTTCACTTATTTCCTATTGAAAGTGAAAATGATGTAATAAATCAAAAGGAATATGCTAGCATAATCAAAAGTTTGAGATATGTGACTGATTGCACTAGGCCTGATATTGCATATGCAATAGGAGTACTTGGCAGGTTTACAAGCAAGTCAGGTAATGAACATTGGCATGCTATAGCAAAAGTTATGAGATATTTAATTGGAACAAAATATTGTGGTTTGTTCTATACAAAATATCCTGTTGTACTTGAAGGCTTTTGTGATGCAGATTGGAACACTTTATCAGGTGATTCCTATTCTACCACTGGTTATGTTTTTACTTTGGGTGGTGGTGCTATCTGTTGGAGATCAAAAAAGTAAACTATAATTGTTAACTCTACCATCGAGGCTGAACTAATTGCTTTAGCTTCAGCTTGTGAGGAAGCAAATTGGTTAAGAGATTTATTGTTTCAAATACCTTATTTTAAAAAACCAATTCCTCCTATTTTAATTCATTGTGATAGCACTGCTGCAATTGGTAGAGTCCAAAACCGTTATTATAACGGTAAATCTAGACCTATAAGGAGGAAACATAGTAATGTAAGATCGTATTTGACAAATCGTACCATTAATGTTGATTATGTCAAATCTTGTGATAATCTTGCAGATCCTCTTACTAAGGCCTTAACAAGAGAAAAGGTCTGGAGCACATCGAGGGGGATGGGATTGAAGCCTATAAATCCTTGAATCATATATGAGGAAACCCAACCTGGACACTAGAGATCCTATAACCAGGTTCAAAGGGAAAAACTAATCATATGATGACTTTTTGTGAAAAATGTACTATCTTTTTATTCCCTCCCTGTGATGTGAATGCATTGTTTCCTGTAGTAATTTGTGAAGGTTGAGTTTACAAAACTCTTAATGAAAATCTGTAGCCCTTATGGGTGGAGTGTTAAGCTTACAAGAGCACTCTCGACAGATTTCACCTATGTGAGTGTGGAAGTAGGTCGCTTCCTATGAGAATTGGCTTATTCTCAAAAGCACTCATGAAACCGAGATAGCACAAGGCCGTAACATGCTGGCTGTTAAAGCTCATGTCAACACCTTGATTATTATGTGTGGACAGTGATATTTTATTTCCCTCAAGCAATCATAGTTCAAGTCTGAGACCACTACGACTCTGGAGTAAAAGTTATTATTTCACTAAGTGGTGGTTCAATGCAGAGCACACCTTCATTATGCATAGTAGTCTTCCTTCAGCTGATGGACTCTCTTTTCTAATATTAAAATGAGTGGGGGATTGTTAGTGTGGCATTTTAATAAGTTAAGAATTTGTTTTTTGCTTTGCCACATAGTCATTGGTTTCTGCCCGTTGGTGGACTTCTCTTGTGCAACAGAATGTAATTGGGATGATGACAAAATTAATTGGTGTTGCATTACTCTATTGCATTACTCAATTTTGGAGTTAATGCATAGGTTACTAATTCTCTTTTGCATTACTCCATTTTGGAGTTACTGCAAGGTTACTAATTCCTTGTTATTGCAGCATGTCACCCGTTGGTGGCTATCCCATTACTTCTTCACTCTTAATTCCTCCATTATACATTGTAACCTATGTAACTCCTAAGGTCATTATCTTCACTATTTACTACACCATTGTCTTCCTATTCATTGCTAGAAAGACTTCTTCTAGTATAAATAGTGGTGGTCTTCATTTGGTTTAGAACATACAAGAAAAATATAGAGTGCATAAAGTTTGTTAAAAAAGAGAGTTCTTATTAGTTGAAGGGAGGTGTTCTTTTTGTGGAGCTTTGGACTCAACTCTTGTTCAGAGTTTGTTGAGTTACACTTTGTGATTAGGCTGTTGTATCCTGGAGGGGACAAGTCAAGAGGACTACTGCTGGACCAGTGAAAAACATTTGCTGCAGTGGGCTTGAATCTCCTTAAAGAGAGCGAGATATTCGCGCCTCAGCCTGAAGAGATTTATTTCTTCATTTTTATTTTCAATTGTAATCTTGTAATTCTATTATATTGTAATTTTTCACTAACACACTTGCTCTCCAAGAATTTCCTTTTGAAAAAGACTTTCTATGTTGCTTTCCCATAATACAACTTTCACATGAATCCACCTCAGTATGTATCTGAAGAGGGCCTTGCACCATATCTTTTTGCTTGAGAAGCTTCAAACCATGAAAATTCAAGTGACAAAATCTTTTATGCCAAAGTCATGAATCATCTACAACTTTATTTTTGAATGCATTGTAATGAAATATTAAAGGAAAGTTTGTTTTTATCATCTTTACTTCAATAATGACTTGATTTGACTCAATTTAGCATAAATCTTACAATAATTATCTCTAAACACAAGAGAATAACCATTTTCCATGAGTTGACCAACACTAAGCAAATTTTCTTCCAAGTCAGAAACATAACGAACATCATGAATTTGCTTACTGCTCCCTTTTATGTTGATCGAAATGGTACATTTACCTTTTGCATCAACTAAGGCTCCATTCCCCATTCTCACTTTAGTAGTGATGCTACTATTAATTGAGAGGAAAGTCTTTTCATCTCCACTCATATGATTGCTACAACCGCTATCAATATACCATTCATTTCTTTTTTCTGAAGCATTAAATTGAGAAGCAAAGAAAAGGTTTTCTTCCTTTTCTTCCTCCTTTCCTTCACAGAAATTTGCTTGCTCCCGTTACTTGTGCCAGCATTCCTTCTCAATGTGGCCAAACGTTTTACAAAAGTTGCATTGGGGCTTGCTTTTGTGCCAACATTTTTCTGTATTGTGATTAGTCTTTTTTGCAAATTTTATAAAAAATACTAGTACTTTTCTCACCTTTTTCTTCAATCTTCTTAGAAGAACCATCATGATCCTGCTTCTTTTTTGGATTGTACTTCTTTTTTGTTGAAATTTTGAGAATTCTCATAGGTTCTGGACTAGAAAAATGTCTCTTTGGGTTGATCTTCACGAAATGATCCAACTAGCTCTTTGATGGAAAGCTTTGAAAGATCTTTCATCTCCTCAGTGATAGAAACAATATACTCATATTTCTATGTGACACTAATTAGAATCTTTTCCACAACTTGTTGGTCAGAAAATTATATCACCAAGATTTCTCATTTCATTAACAATATCCATAACTCTTGTGTGATATTCATCTATCTTTTCAGATTCTATCATCTTCAAATTTTGAAACTTTCTTCTAAAAGTTTGAAGATTTATAGTGCGTATCTTTTCATCACCATACACCTTAGTTTCTAGAGACTCTCAAGCTTGCCTTGCAGTCTCACAAGTAGCAATTTTTTGCAAAATATGCTCTTGAGACTCCCATTTATATTTTGCTCAAGGCTTTTGTATCTTGACGATACTTAGCCTCGAGATTTTTCATCTCTGCTGCTGTAAGTTCACCATCATTTTATGACTCTTCATAGCCATTTGTAACAATAATCCACAAACTTTAAGCTTTCAGATATGTTCTCATTCTTATCTTCTAGTATTCAAAATCATTTTCATAAAAAATGGAGTAAGAACAACTGAAGAATCAGCACCTTCATTTGTGTTGGATGCCATAATTTTTTCTTCACATGACCCTAGATTAAGAACGAAAAACTATTCTGATACCAATTTGTAAGAAATATAGAAGGAGGATACTTTCTTTAGAGAATGCTCAAGTTTTATATAGTCTACTTAAGACCACTTGAGATGATTAAAATCATCAACAGTATCTCTATTTAAAATTCTCATAATATAAAACTAAAAGTCTTGCATAATTAACTAGATACATGTATTCGCACAATGCAAGCGCTATCCTTATATAAAGTAAACAAAAGTTTCAAGATAGCAGTTGAAATACTCCGGCATATATTTAGAGTTCACATTCAAGTGTATAACTATTTAGCACATAAACAATCCTACTACAACTTGAAGAGTTCAAATCATAGACCAAGCAAATGCATCAAGTTCCTCAACCAACTTCTTTTGTACACGAGTAAATACATCTTCTATATGAAATCACGTACCTACTTAACACTCAATAGTTTTAGAATGTTTATATGAAACAACATTAGCATCAAAAGTGAACCTAGTTTGTGCAAATCATATTAATCTATAAAAATAATATATCTAGACAGCCCAACAGTCTTGTGTTGTCCTTTAGCTTTGAATAAATAAATTGATAAAATTAGACTTTATAGTATTCATGATAGTTTTAGGTATATGTATCGGGATTTCAAAGAGTCCAGAATCACCACAAAATATATTTCTTACAAAATGATATTCACAAAATACTAGCACTAATCGATAGAAGGTTTCTAAATTGAAAAACTAGGAAGAATTTGTCCTATAATGCATCCCTTTTTTGAATTCATAAAATCAAAAATAGATTTCAACATAAACATAAGAGTTACGTTGTAAATATATGTATTAGATTTCAAAAACATATTTATTAACCTGAAATGGAGTTCTATACAACCAGATATGAAACGATTACTAACAGGTACACAGTTGAAAAATTGGATTCACGGACTTCCCACTAAGAAGGGTGTTTCATGAATTTTAGCCAAGAGAAGTAAGGTTTGCTGGTTAATTAGCTAGATGAATATGGTGGGAAGAGGATTTTGGAGGGTTTTTAAGTAAATAGGGAACAAAATAAATGAGAAAAGATGGAAACTAAAAGTTACAAAAGTGATATATATCACTTTGTCATACTTGAGAAAATAGCTTCCTAAAAAATGTTGGTTTCTCAAACTGAAACTGAAAATCCAAAAATATTTTGCAATTTTAAGTGTTAGTGATAGTTCCTTGTGATAAATTGAGTGACGACATTCTTATGAAAAATCGTAATTTTGTAATTGTATTGATGTAATAAACAGGGCAAGTCTAAGTACCTGTTAGTATCGTCGAATGAATGAAGAGGGTGAAGTGTAAGTAACCCTTGGTGTGCTTGAATGGCATTGACATTTCTCTATGTTATGAGATTTAGGACTTGTTTGAGTACGTAACCTTAATAACATAGCAAAATGTTTACACGAAATAAGAAAAACAACTGAAAATAACTCATGACGATGCCCCTAACGGACCATCACACCTGATATGGATCGTCAGTAATCTGAGAAAAACATGGTTACTAATAAGCCTCTAACGACATGTCTGATGGACTGTCACACCTCTAACACGCCGTAAGACAAACTGTCAGAAAAGATAATTTAATATAGTCACTAGAGGGTAGTGACGATGGGACTGATGACCTGTCAGAGTTGCAACAGCCCGTCATGTCTACCATCATATGCTTTCTACCTGACTGATTACCCGTGACAGTCAAGCTAATGGTTCATCGCACATGTGACGACCCGTCACTACCACTTGATATTTTAAATTCTCAATTTTCACAGGTGTTTTGTTGTCATGTTGTACTAATATTCTACCAACATAGGTAAAAATGCCTCCAATAATTAGACCAACTAGGCGAGGGTCTCAAAGGAGGTCAGAAAGACAATTTCTAGATGAACCCACTAGTTCAGAGGACAACATCCATGAAGTCAATCGTGGTGCCACCACTCCAACATACCAAACTAGAATCACAACACAACAATGAGAATCTCCCCAGTTTAAAAAGGGAGAGGAATCAGATACCGTCTCTTGTTTTGATGTGTCATCCTCTAAATCTGCGGGTTAAATACCAACTTCAGCTAATAGGGCCAAGATAGATGTACCTGAACCAATCTGGGTGACATAATCAAATCCAAATCACTTGAATTTCATCATGTCTTGTGTTGGGCAGTTCAGGGCTCCAAAAGAACTATTAGGAATGGCTAACAATTATTGCCTAAGGTAGTATGAAGATGAAAATTGCTGAGGAGGCAAGGATATTAGCTATTGGCTTGCTAGAATACCCTGACATCGTGCAATAGTTCAAAGAATACAATTCTGAATTAATGTCGCAAGAGCCCAACCTTTATCATCCGGCCATGGTCCGTGAGTTCTACACAAACTATGCGGAAACATTGGACCAACAGCCTAAAGCAGAAAAGGTAGAAGTGTTAAGGTTGCTTGAGGTGAAAATTAAGGGAGTACATGTAAATATCTCCTTAACCACAATCAAAAGGTTCTTTTTCGGGCTAGGTTATGTGCCACCGCAAAAAATGGCATAGTTTTAACACCAGATGTGAGATAGATTTCAACAACGTCTATGGTTCGCTCAGGTTCTTACAAAGGGTCAACCCTAGTGGTTGGCAAATACCAGAGAGCAGATTCAAAAGGCATCACTGACTTTTCTCGCAAGGTTTTGGTGGGGGTGTTATGAGATTTAGGTTGTTCCCTACAAAAAGTGACAATACACGTGTGGAGGGCAAGATAGTATTGGTGGCAAACTTGTTATTAGGACTCCCAATAGATTTTGAGAGACTCATTGCTAAGAAAATAAGGCAAAGGGTTAGGAAGCCGGCTACTTCACTACCATTTCTATATTTGGTGATGAGTCTATGAAAAAGGGTTGAGGTGCCTATTTTAGAGGGAATTGATGTGGAGATGGTGGTTACTAAAAAGTTTGATATTAAAAAGATGGGGGATGAGTCAAGACTTGAAATATGGGTGCAAAAGCCAACGTCATAGGTATTTACCCAGTAGCTTAGGTTGGGGCTGAAGTAGGAGAGTTTCCTATGATGTCTAAAAGAACCTTCACATCGACGTCGGCACTATCTACAGAGTCGAGAAGATTTGGTGTTGTGCCCACCAACATAAGTTATTTTAGTCCATAGACACCCAATTTCTTTTTGATTTATTTTGTAGGGTCACTTTAAGAAAAAGTGAAAAAGTGGGGTTGGCTTGTGGGGTCAGAGACCTTTTTATCACTTTAAAAACTTGGGGGATAAAATACCAGTTTTAAAAAATCATTTTCTTCCCAACACTTCAAGTATTAAATAAATTTAATCCCTCCAAAAATAAAGTACAATCCCAATATAAAAAAAAAAAAAATTGGGTTATCAGAAAACCCTTTTCTGATGAAACCTCAGAAGTTTGTTCTCCAATGTGGCTTTTGATCTTCCATATACCAGCTTTATCGATATCATAAACCTCTATAAAACACCTTTCTCCAAGAACCAACCTTTTCATCTTCCATTCTTGAAACCATAAAAAAACGTAAGATCCCATAATTGTTTCCTGAAGATTTCAAACAAAGTGAATCGGGTCTCTTTTGTTCAATCTTCTTCCCCAAGTTCAGTTGAATCTTGTTCAATCTTCTTCCTCTCAGGTAAGTTTAATTGTATTTCCAGTAACTTTTAGTCCTATTTGATTTATTTTTTAATTGCGGTAGTTTAGTGAAGTTTAGATATTTGCTTAGACTTTTGAAAATCTGACCCTTTTTAGTTTATATTTTTGATTCTGCATCGTTAATGACGTTTTGGTTTGGATAATGCGTAGAAATTTTTTGAAAGTTTTATGTTAGCAATTTGAAAACTTTTATTGTATTTTGATCGATTTTAATGGTGTTTATGTCAATGACATTGTCGATTTCTGTTTGAACTGCTACTTCTTTTGCATGTGTTTTTAATGTAAGCTCTGATTGTGCTAATAGACTAGTGGCCGATATTTTGATATGACAAATTTGTGTTTGCTTGTATATAGTACAGTATGGCTAAAACTAGAGGCGACATCATTAAGCGATCTAGTCCTAATGCTTCTAAAAATAAGCAAAGAAAGGCTGAAGAAGTTTCCAAAACTTCAAAAAAGAAAAAAAACTGTTGTGGAAGAACATGAGTCAAACTCTGATTCTGATACAATGGCCGAGATTGACAACTACCAGGACAGTAGTGCCCAGTCTAGTAATGATGTTGAATCTAGTAATGAAAAAAGTGACAGTGAAGATGAGAGTAGTAGAGATACCCAAACTGGTGATGAGGCTGAAGATCCCCTGTCTTTGCCAATTTGTGCAAGAGACATTTCCGATAAGTCGTATGATTTAAAGACATGGATAGATGAGATAGGATCATTTTCCAGCAAACATTTCTGTTAGAGCAAGGATGGCTGTTTATCGTGATTTAATAAATCTTCTAGTTTAAGAAAAAATTTATGAAGGTTTTAAAGGTACTTGTTTTGGATACTTGAGGCATATTCCAGAACATTTCAAATTCAATGGACAGATGGTCCATTATATGTTGTTGTGACGTGTGAAAAATGACAAAATATTACATGAAATTTGGTTCTGTGTGAATGATAAGTCTGCTTGCTTTGGCTTAAGAGAATTTGCATTGATTACGGGGCTGAATTGCTTAGCATACCCCCGTGATGCAAAAATGAAAAAATTTCTTGAAAAGGGAGAGAAATTTTACTACAAGGTGACTAAAAATAAGAACATTACTGGTACAAAGTTGATGTGTTTGATCAAGGGTTCCAAGTTGAATAAGGAGCAGAAGTTGAAGTGCTCTTTGGTTTTGTTCGTCCATACAATGTTGCTTGCTCATGATCGATCTAAAATTATGGATTCAAGCCACATTAAGATGGTGGATGATTTAGATTTCTTCAATAGTTATCCGTGGGGGCAAGAGAGTTTTAATTTAACATTGACGTATCTGAAGAATAAAATCAATTTGAAGAAGCAGAGTGAAGTGTATAATGAAAGAGGAAATGCATCGTATGCTCTGTATGGCTTTCCCTGGGCATTTCTGGTACTTCTTATAAATTATGTAGTTGATTTATGATAAATTCTTATATATTTGTGTAGTATTTTATAGCCTCTGTTTATTTATTTGTTCTTCTATTAATTTCAGGTTTGGATATATGAGGCTTTTCCTCATCTTGGAAAGTATGCCAAGAAGTCCTTGGATTCTCCTTTGTCCATTCCCCGTTTATTTAGATGGCACACCACAAAAAAAAAAATTATCGAAGGTGATCCATTTAAGTACAAAGGTACAAAGTTTATTTATTATTATTTAACAATATTTATAAATTGGTGAATGTCATGTAATATTTGTATATATTATTTTTTCGTAGGTTGTGCATCCATACCTCACACCTACTGTCCGTGAGACAAAAAAGAATTACTTGGCTACATTAAATCCATATATGGACGAAGTGAAGGATACAGTCCTCAATGCCTTAAGGCAAATTTGAAAGGTGTGACTGTTCTTACTTCAGCAGTAGAGAATGTGGAGGATGAGTATTTAAGTGATCACAATCCTAATCAACATTGTGATAATTCTGTACCAAGTACTTCTAAGATGAAAATCTATGTGAGCGTGTTGCATCCCTCGAGCAATCAATTGTGGAAATTATTGCTTATGTACGAGAGGAGAAATTGAGAAGAACTGAAAAGAACAAGAAAAAGAATGGTAGATAAATTTATATATTATTTCTGTAAAATAATTTATTTGTATGAATGCTTAGTCACTGATCTTGCAGTAGATGATGACAACTTTTCAGCACCAACAGTTGATGATGAAATCCTTCCATTAGCTATAGTCGATGATGATCTTGTTGCAGTTGATGAATACTTTGCAGAAGAAGTTGATGAAGTTGTAGAAGAGATGAAGGAAGAGGAGATGAAAGAAGAAGAGAAAGAACAAGATGAGGAGAAGATGACAGAAAAAGAAGAGGAGAAGCTGGAAGAGAACAATGAAGAAAACTAAGAGGAGAAGCTAGAAGAAAAGAAAGAAGAAGAAAGTGAAGAGGAGAAGTTGGAAGAGAAGAAAAAAGAATAAAATGAAGAGGAACACATAGCAAGTGGAGAAGAAGAGAAAGAACAACAAGAGGAGAAGATAACAGAGAAAGAAGAAGAGGAAAAGTTGGAAGAAGAAGGCTTGACCACTGATGTGGCAGAAGTGGACGTGATGGGTATTTTCATAGAGCTTAATGGTGAGGTTGGTGGTGATGAGTAAGGCATTTGTGGTTATTGGTGTTTTAAGACAGTTTTTGAAATAGTTGATTTTTGAAGACAATTGATTTTTGTGATAGTTGGGTTTTCCCTGGTTTTTAAGACAATTGGTTTTTGAGATAGTTGGTTTTTTAAGACAATTAGTTTTTGAAATAGTTGGTTTTTAAGAAAATGGTTAAATTGGTTTGTTGTTTTGCTGTTTTGACGAGAAAAATGTACATCTGATAGTTTAACATATTTTATTATGAAGGGTTTTTAGATTTCTTATTAATCTATGTTTTAATAGTATGTGATTTTTGTTTAACTTCAGTTTCTTACCATTATAGAGTAAAATTATTTAGTAATCAATTATCGACAATAAAGTTGTATGTCTAATACTATAGATTGATATCACTGTTGATCAATAACATTATCGATCAAAAATAAAAGATATAAGAGTGCAATAAATAGAGAGAAATAATTTATTTATTCAGCACTACATTCCTTTTACACATTTCCAAAATGCAAACACCAAAAATAAACCACACAATATAGTTGTTAGGCGTTTTTCTTTTTCTTCTGCCAAATTCAACCTTTGTTTTAGTTGAACTCTATCTATTTCAGCATCTTTTAGCAACATTTTCAAGTGATTCCTCTGCTCTTCGGATTCTTTTAAGAAAGTCATTAGCAGATCCCTATTTTCTTCGGATTCCCGTAGCTTTTTTAATATTTCAAATTTGGCAACGCCTTGAAAATTCAATGGGCTACTCGTTGATGATTCATTTTCAAGCCACCTAAAAAAAGAGCATATGCCAACTGCACAATTAAAGAATTGTCGACCTGGATTTGTATCGGTGTGTGACGTCATCAACGTAGTTGGATTACCACAATGACAATTGTAAGACTTTTTTGCATTGGATGTTTGAGATGCTTGAGACATTGTAAAAATGGAGGCGTTTGAGTTGTTTATGAGCGTTTGAGTTTTTTATGAGAGATCGTCTTCCTTTTATACAAAAAAATAATCAAATGTTACCGTTGAAAAGTAGCATTTGAACTTTTATTACCGTTGTAAAATTTGTATATCGAAATATTTACTAGTTGTCAAAATATATAGACCCCTTATACAATCGATGCATCTCTATGTGTATGGTTTATGTATGACCAATGAGATTTATACTCTGACATTAGTAAGGTATATTTGGGTTTATATCTATGTGAAAGCATTGTCGATACTACACCTACTAGAATATGACACTTATATATAGACCAAAACTAGTAGAATTTAAAAAAGACAATAATTAATTAATAATAAATTATATTTTTAAAATTTATCCAATTAAATAAGTTTAAACAAGTCATATGATCATGTAAGAGTCCACATAAATTGGGTGTGGTGATTAGAGATGTATGAGGAAGAGTTGTGGTTATACAATCAACATCCTTAGAACAATGTTTGAGAAAGCATAAGTATGTTGTACATATGGATCCATTTGTTGGGTCCATTTGTTGATAGAGCCATCACAACAACATTCATTCCATTTAGAAATCTATATGCACATATGGATGACATGAAATCCCATGTTAATGATCGTCTCTGAGAGTTGACAGTGCTTAATTTGGAAAAACTTGTGGCTGAGCTTTCTTAAGACCAGGCTAATATTGTTCAGTTGAGAGAGAGGACGACAAAGGTGTTCCTGATTCCAGAGGTTGATGAATTGGAGGAGGACGAACCATTTATTAATCTATTATGTATGATCCCTAAAGTCTCGGGCAAGCAACCATTGGAAAAAGATGAGGAAAAAAAGAGATCCCTAATGAGAAGGCGTAGAGAGAGAGAGAGGTCTTGAGCGGGAATAGACATAGGGAACCTTGTGGAGGTCTCAACTGGAGGAGGAGCTAAGATTAGAGAAGTTGCGAGCCCGTGCATCTTGGGCTTCATCTAGTGCACTACTAGTTGGGAAGGCCCCGATTAGTAGAGTTGATACTTTAATGGAGTCACAGATTCCTAATACTCCACCACCAACTATGTAGGTTCCTACTGAGACATCATTGAGCATGTAGGCCACTACCAGTACCACTAAAGACGTTACTGGGGTGATTAATTACCCACCACGAGGCTAGACTCCAAAGCCTAGAGCTTCATCAGTAAACCCTACTCCTAGCCTTTATTTGTTTTTGATGTATTGGGGACAATACATATCTTATTAAAATGGGTTGAATATGTCAGATCACCTAGGGTTTTTTTGTTGCCGTGTTTCTTTTCCCTTAGGTTCTATCTAGTATAATCAACATGTTTAATAGTGTGGTTGTGTAAACACATTATGTTAGTTGAACTATGTCATTAAAAATAAGTATATACTAAAAATGTTTGCAGCAGTTAATAGTAAAAGTGTTTAACATTGTGTATGGAATGAAAGTATTTTTGGTTATATTAAATGTTAAGGATCTCTGTATGACATATGTTGAATATGAATGCAACAATTGTGCTTAATCCATGTGTATAAAACTTGACAACTAGAAATGATAGTGTAGACTATGCCATGTGGATGTAAGCGTTTTGGATTGTTCCTAGCTTGTGTATGCATCCAAAACTTGCCTAGTTTATGTTGCACAAGATGATGGATTAGGAAGGATCATAGGCCATTTTTAAATTTAGCCCGCTCGGCCTATAAGACTTTGTAACTGTTGATAGTTCATGGGTCTATAAATATAGTGTTAGGTGTTGATTGAGGACAATCAAATGTTCTAAGTTGAGGGTATTGATGTGGCGGCATTAGACAACACATTTAATGCTCTGAACTATGAATTATTGATAATTCTTAAGCAAAGGCAGTGTCGTTTAATGGTTTTTATGTTATGATAGACAGGAAATCAAACAAGGAAAAGAAAGCAAAATCGAGCTAAGAGCAACAAAAGTATACCAATGATGGAAGCCATGATGGATAGTCACATGTCCGACCGGTTTTCAGGTCCATTGTTAAAGGGTAACAGTGACAACGCTAAAGGTAGCTTTCGATAGTCCACCTGACATACTGTCTTTCACTGATACTACTACGTACTCTTCTTTTGTTGAGTGTAGAATGTGTTTCAGAGGTTTTTTTAGACCCAATTTCTAGTGTTTGAGTGCAGTTCTGATTTAAGGGTGAGCAATCCATCTCCAGGTTGTCGTGCATCATCATAGTAGTCCTTGTCTATATTCCAGACAATGAGACACTCTATCTTTTATTTAGTGTTTGCACAATTCTGTTAGTATTGGTTCACATACATGTTCTTGTGCGATGAATTTAAGGTCTTGGAGATTTTATTTTGGTAGTTGATTATTTTCTTCATTAAACTACATTGTTGGTTTTTAGAAATATTATAAATTTAGTTGAATTTAATTTCTCTTTGTCTTGAGTGGTTTCTAAATTTTACTAGGTCTTGGGTTAATTGGTTCTCCCACTCACAACCATTTGGATCGTGACAAGACGGGGAGTGAGGAAGGGGGAAGGGGAGGTAACACAATGGTGTGCATCTACAAATGTCCATTTGGCTATTCTTCCTTCTTTGTTTGAGGATATCTAATTATTTGTTCGATAGAAACACCAAAGATGCAAGTAAGATTTTTTGCATCAACCCAATTTCTCTGATTCAAATGGATAGGGTCAATTAAGTTCACTTCTTCTCATCTTTCATGATCATTATGGCTTCATAAGAGTAGGTATATCCTAATGTATACAGGAAAATTGAAAGACAATCATCATATCAAGAAAAATGTAGACAGAGAAAGTCTGATGACTGGAAAAAAACATAAAGAGTTGCATAAAATTTATTGAAACATGATTATTTGGAAATAGAGTTACATACACTTTGTTAAAACATGACTATTTGGAAACAGAGTTTCATACACTTTATTAAAACATGATTATTTGGAAACAGAATTGAATACACTTTACTAAAACATGACTATTTGGAAAGTACCAGAAGTTTATTGAAGAACTGAAATTTGACATAATTAGTTGTGGTTGAATGGACAATGTTGAGTGGTGGTATTATCATCCTGGCCCTGATGCTCAGTGTTAGATTCAGAACTTTTTGGTCCCTTGAGTAGTCCATCCCTTGAGTAGTCCACCAAAAAGTTCTGTTGGATCACAGTACACCTCTAATTCCTCTACTCTTAGAGATTTATCTACCTGCTAATATACAAAAACAACTAGTTAGTTAAACCCATGAGTTTTATATTAATGTGTTTGAACAACTTTTCTTCTTCTTGATATTGGACAAATTCCGAGCAACTCGATGAGATTCTAGATCAGGTGATTTACAGGAACGTCCTAGTAAATAAATGGTGTTGGACTTTTGATCCCGCTTGTCTCATGAACAAAACTTCAAATTTCATAAAAAAATTTGTCCCAAGGGCATCACATTTGATTTGACCATGAAGGTTTATCCAAAGGCAAGTGGGTTCAAATATTCAAGATCAACCATTTTCAAGATTATTTGTTGTGCAAATTTGAATCTAAGTATGAGCATACCTCTCTACCTTTTGCCAGAACTTAAATATTTTAGGTTTTGGCATGCATAGTTATGATTCAAATTTACAATTTAAGTGAACAAAAATTAATGGCACGCCTTTGAAGTAGTACTAGTAGTAGGACTATAATAAAGTTAATTATAAAATAAACCCCTGATAAATACTTTTTTAAGGAGAGTATCTAGTCAACATGAGATTCTATTAAAATATAGGGAAAAAAATGAAATAACTTTCTTGGTTAAGGATCTCATCAGTAGCTACTCTATACTAAACATCATGGCTGACCAAGTGGATGCCAGTAAATATTGTTTGATATGAAGGAAAATATCTTTCATTTTAAATTAAAACCAGCAACAAATTTCGTCGCTAATTCATCGCTAAATTATTTATAGCTAACATATTTTTTATTATTATTTGTCTCTAAATGAATTCAATGACAAATTTACTCTTTAGCTACATATTTATCCATCTCTAATTCCCATTTTTTTTAGATAATAATGAAATAAAATGGAAATGATATACGGTTTCTGTCTTAATTTATGTGGTACATTTTCTTTCTTTTATTAAAAATAACATAACTTCAAGCTTCTCATTTTACCCAAAATGAAAATGATATACTACTTTTGTTTTGCCCCAAGGCCTAGCTCGAGTGGCAAAAGGTGGAGGATTGTGGCTTAGGTCGCGGGTTCAAGCCCCACATCATGCAAAGCAAAGCCCGATATTTAAGTGAAGAAAGGTAGAGGGGCGGGCCCATTATCTGCCGAGTTTATAAGGTTGTGTATTGGTCCAAAGGGACGGGTCGCAGACATATTTCTCGATTATCAATAAAAATCACAAATTTTAAAGTCATGTTTTAGTTAAAAGATGCCACATAAATTAAAAAACGAAGAGTGTATATAAGAGGGAGGGAGAGAGAGATAGACCTTCATAATGCCAATGCCATAGAACTGCACAAACTCACCAGTAGGGGCATGTCCTTTAAAGGGTCCTTCAAAGACACCCCAATGCCTGAATTTGTATGTCACAACAGGAGGGCCAGTATACGCGTTGATCACTTCCCAGGCGAATCCTCTTGGAAAAGCTGATCGAAAAGCACTGTGAGACGATTCAAAGGTCTCTTGGTCTTCTTTGTGGTATTTGAATTCATTCGGCATTGAACTCTTCAATAGCGCATTGTAACCTCCAACTTTTAGTGTCTCTTCTGCTGACACTCCCTCTCTTCCTGTTCAGCCGCTCAAAATAAATGATTTTTTTTTTTTGTATTTTATATATAAGTAGAATATATTATTTTGAAATAGTTAAATATAATTTATACAAGCACTATAAAAGATGATGATAATGGGTAGGAGTGTGGGGATGGCAAACATGAAGCCTGTGAGGGGGGGAGGGGGTTCTATGATGGGTGGGGGTATTGGTATATATGGTGTGTAGGGGGTGATGGAATGGAGGTATGGATGACACTGGGGCGCGACGGGGAGGGGCGGGGGAGCAATTGAGTCTTCTCCAGCTAAGATTTTGTCCTGTCCCTTCCTGCTCTGTTTAAATTAAACTTTGTCCTACTTTTTTTTGTGTCTAGTGCGTATTTCCTTGCCCCATTTTGTCCCTATTTATATGTCCTTTGTTTTTTGTTTTACTAAAACTAAATATACTTGATGAACTAAGATTTGACATACTCTTCTTTTATAAATAAAAAATCTGAATAATTTAAATCTAGACATTTTTTGTAAGCCTTACCATTAACAAAGAGCTTGAATTTTTCAGGGTTAATGGTCCTAAAGTCCTTTATGCAAGTCTTGTATTTAAGCTCCATTTCAAATGTCTTTATGGAATTTTGTATTGTTTCTTCAAGAGACCCTTTTGGCCATACCTGATATAACCATGAAACCAAACAGAACAAATCATATTGACAAGAAAGATGATAATATCACTACTTCAATCATGGGACATTGATCACATTTTAAAAGTTAAATTTCTTAATTTTAACTGTGAATTCCAATATAAATTTTTTAAATCATTTCAAATAAAATTTATATATTTAAAAACTACGTAAAAAATACTACTCCGTCCGATCTATTTTAGTTCCCGTGCTTATTAAAAGTAGAAGATCCAAAAAATTTTCATTTTAGAAAATCAATATATTATTAATTCTTAATTCTTAATTTTCATATTTACCTTTAATCAATAAATGTAGAGAAAGATTATAATGTGATGAAGAAAGATAATAATAATAATAAATTGAGATCAATAAGTAAGGATTATTTGACATAGTAAGTAAATGGGCCGGAGGGACTACAAATCACAATAACTAACAACTCAAAATATTTATAAGACATGAAAAATTGCAATGTACTCTCGGAATTGAAAAAATGTCACATAAATTAAGAGGGAAGGAGTACTTAACAAACCTTGGTTCTTCCTTGTTCAAAGACATTATTAACACTGTCATAATTTGGAGGGCTACCATGTCTCCACTCCATAGTTCCTGCAGCTGCAACATGATCTTCATGCAGGAACCACCTATACTTATCAATTGCCACTTTAGTTGTTTCCTTCTCACCAGTCATTCTTCAACTACTTCAAGTTTTTAACACACACACACACTCACTCTCTCTCTCTCTCTCTCTCTCTCTCTCCTCCCTCCCTCCCTCCCTCCCTCCCGCTCCCTCCCTCCCTCCCTCCCTCCCGCTCCCTCCCTCCCTCCCTCTCTCTCTCTCTCTCTCTCTCTCTAAGTTTATTGATTTGGTGAATTTCACTTTGTGTGGCTATGCCTTTTTATAGATGAAATTGGACATTGATAATTACATGAACTAATTAATGCACATGGTAAATCATGAAAGAAGTTTTTAGTAGTTCCTGGGAACTTTAAATATTTCGATCACTTATAATTAATAGGGGTTATATGTTAAAATTATTTTATTATTTATTATTTCTTAAGAGATGTGTCAAGTCAAACATGGACAAGTAAAATAAATAGGGGAATATTATACTAGTAGATAGGGAAGGAAATATCATGTCAATAATCTAATTGACTTTTGGAGTGGTATCAGGAGAAATATTGTGGACTGTGTGTCCCTTTGCTTGTGTTGACAACAAGCGAAGGCCGACCATTTGAGGCTTGGTGGTGAGTTAAAAGATTCACCATTTAGGTGTGAAAATGGGAACGCATCACTATGAATTTTTTATGGAATTGCCTCAGACTTCTAGAGGTGTTGATAGTATTTGGGTCATAGTGGATCGATTGACCAATTCACATGTCTATTATATATGATACAGATTCTCAGTTCATTTCTAGCTTCTGGAGAAACTTTTAGGAGGGGTTGGGTACATGACTCGACTGTAGCACAACAATTTATCTGCACACTGATGGGTAGTTGAAGCATACTAATCATGTTTGAAGGATATGTTTCGGGCATGTGCATTGGATTTTGGAGGTCATGGGAATAGTTCTTAGCCTTAGTGGAGTTTGCGTATAACAACCGCTACCATTCGAGTATTCAGATTCTCCCATTTAAGGCCTTATATGGTAGGCGTTGTCACTCTTTGATTGGTTGGTTTGAGGCTTCGGAGCCTAGGCCACGTGGTACTGATTTGTTTCAAGAGGCTTTGGATGGAGTTCGTGTGATTCATGATAGGTTTAGGTCAGCACAAAGTAGGCATAAGAGTTATACTGACCGTATGCGTCAGCCTTTTTGATTTGGAGTTGGTGATCGGGTATTTCTTCGAGTATCACCTATGAAGGGCGATGAGATTTGGGAGTCGGTGCAAGCTTAGCCCAAGGTATATAGGGCCATTTGAGATTCTATAAATAGTTGGTGATATTGCTTATGAGTTGGCCTTACCTTCTGCATTTTAGCTATCCATCCAGTTTTCCATGTTTTTATGCTATGGTTGTATGTTTTTGACGAGTCCCACATGCTCCAATATGACTCAGTCCCTTTGGATGACCGGTTAACCTTTGTGGAGGATCTAGTACTTGTGTTGGCCAGAGATGTGAGGCGGTTGCATTTGAGAGTCATTCCAGTTGTTAAGTTCAGTGGAG
This sequence comes from Solanum etuberosum, assembly GCA_029582245.1. Lineage (NCBI taxonomy): Eukaryota > Viridiplantae > Streptophyta > Magnoliopsida > Solanales > Solanaceae > Solanum > Solanum etuberosum. The sequence goes on along the minus strand of JAJONR010003260.1, from coordinate 7,114 downwards.
ACATCATCCGGTCTAGAAAGCTACATAAGAAAACCAAGCACGATATGCGAGTTCAGTAACCCCACCTATTCGAGGCTTAAGGTACATCATGATCCTTTAGTTTTAAGGACTAAAGTCTTTTTAGTAGTGAATGTTGTAATGACCCTCTAGGTCATTTTCTCTATTTTGTGATATTTTTGGCCTTTAGAGCTTTCTTATTGCGATCCCAAGTCATTTATGACTTTTGGGACTGACAGTTTGATCACCTTGTTGTTTTTTTTATTTTTATGCAAGTTTTTGTGTTTTTGAGCCTTTAAAATTTGAACGGTTGACTTCAATACTTTAGGTAAATGACCTTAAAATGTAATTATGATGGTTCTGTTAGCTCCGAAACATCGAGTTTGGTCTATGTGGACCTTTAACTCAAGTCTCAAGGATTTTAGACTCATTTCGAACAACCTTGTGGCTTATGGATAAAATGAAGCGTTGGGTGTGGGACCCATTTATTTTTTAGACGACTTCCGATGGAAGTTTTGATCTTTCCATTGAGTCTCGAATGTCAAATTTGGTGGGGTAGAATAGTTTATTTTTGTGCACGGGTTTTTCAAACCAATCCCAAACACTCGAGCAGAGTCCGTTAGGACTTAGCAAGTCAGGGCTGGTACTTGTGTTGGTGTAGCCGACTAAGCAGTCCTAGACCTCTTAAGTGGCATCAGCTCACTTTTGAGGTGGTTGCTTAAGAAGCCAAGGGACCACTTTAGCTGGTCTTGCCAGCGATGGGAATAGCCTCTATAGCAACCTGACATCGCTTTAGTGGTGGTCGCTTAAGCGGCCAACTAACTGCTTTTATGGTCATCGCTAGTAGTTATATCCATTTTTATCCCTCATTTTCTCTAAGTGTTCTTCAATTTTGGGCGGATTGGGAGGGATGGGTTTGATTTTGCCACCCCTAGTCGGGTTTGAGTCCTAACCATTCTTTTAGCCATGGTTCGAGCCCTGGCATGTCACATAGTCAGGTTCGAGGCCTGACCAACCTACTAGCCACAGTTTGAGTCTTGACGCATCATTATTAGTCAAGTTTGAGTCCGGAAAACATGTTTTTATTGGGTGCTTGGGGCCTCTTAGCCGCAATTCGAGTCTGAGTTTCAGACTTTCCAGTTCTAGAATATATCTAATCTTAGTTAGGAATAACTTCAGCTCTTCTATGTACTCATCGGGCTTATGGAGGCCTATTTGGGTCCAGTTAGGTTATAGTTAGTTGCTTTACTTTATCGTCCTGCTTCTTGCTAGATTATTGAGGCGCATGGTTAGACTTATCGCTATTGTTCCATTCTTCTTCCTCCTTGATACCATTTTACTTCCTTCTTTTCATTATGTATTTAATTTCCAAGCTTAATTAGCCTTTGATGCCTACTGGATACATGTTGTGTTTGGTACTCATGCTGCACTCTGCATCTGTTTTTCCTGATGCAGACCTGAGGACCAACCGACCAGGTTGATCTTGTGTATAGCTGTCGGGACTTTCGGAGATAGAGGGTGAGTTGATGGTGTTTTAGTTTGACTTGTCTTTATCTGTATATAGTTTTTGTCTAGTCTTTTGTATTCGAGACAAGTTTATACTTATTTTACTTATTTTTGGAGCATATACTAGTTTTAGTCGCTTTGTACCATCGTCCACCCCGTCATGAGATTGGATCTTATATTATTGCATTTAGTTGTCATTGCTTCTCTTCTGCTGTCTTTTTTTCCTTATTATATTGTCAATTCCGTTGATTTGAGGTCTCTACCATTGGGATTGTTTCTTGCCATTCCGGGCTAGGGTTTTCTTACCTACTGATGGGTATTGATAGGTGCCATCATAGCACCTGTTGTATGAAGTCCCATTCAACTATATTTTTTGAAGATCAAGTTTTATCATCGATCTTGGTTATATTTATCTCTTCGTATAGCCCCGGACCAATTCATAATTCAACAAAATATTATCAGATATAATTCTTCCTTAAATAAAAGTTAACTGGCCAACGATCCATATATCTTTTTTTTAATTTTAATTCTATTAGAAATAACCTTGGAGATGAGTTCATATACATTATTTAGCAGCAAGCTGTAGGTCTAAAGTCTTTGATAGTTCATACCTCCTCTTGCACAATACTACATGACTTTTTGAGAAATAAAGTAATAATGACATATTTTAGACCGCAAGATTAAAGGATATTTTGGTACATTACACATATCTTTAATGAATAACCACAAGGTTTAAAATAATCTTTAATTTCTGAAATTTCATGTCCAGTCAAACTAAGGACCCATTTGGACATGATTTAAAATTATGCTGATTTGATGTTGAAATTTCATTTGAACATGCAATATGTAATTCATTAATTGTATTTTTTTTCTTATATACATGGAAAAGCCCATAATTTTTTGAAAACTTTCAAAATATCCCTAATTCTTATACAATCTAACCAATGAGCAAATTATAGTTCACAAATAAGGTACGAAGAATCCTAATGCGCTAAATTAAAAAAAAAAATTACACATCTCCATATATGTTGTACTTATAAATATTTATATTTAATGTTCTTACAAACTTTCAAATTTACATAATTTTACATATATTTATTGATTGAATAAATTTTTAAAAAAAATAGTAACTAACTATTCTTTGATAAAATCCTCATATTATACGAACAATCTCTTCACACCGAGCATGATTATTATTTTTTATAAAATTTAAAATTATGAATCTTGTTTTATTTTAAATATAAAATGATAGGTCAAGTTTATATTTTAAAACAAATTAAAGTTACAATTTGGAATTCCAAATCCTAATTTTTGGAAAATTTTGGGACTTAAAATCACAATTTGAATAATGTGTTGATATCATAAACAATCATTGATTTGAAATCAGGTTTCCAAAATCTATAGAGAAATCAATTATTTATGTAGGATAAGGTAGGGCAGGCGAACTACAACTGAAATTCTAAATGGGGCAAGCCCAGCCAAATTTTGGTTGAAATTTTATATATTAATATTTTCCTTGTATGCTCGACTCATAAATAAGATGACTTTTAAATCATTACTAAATAGACCCATTTGTATAATGTGTTCACTATTAGTCGACAACTCGTTTTGGTTATTTTGATTCTAAACTAAAAATAATAATAATAATAATGAAAATACTCTTAATCCAACAAGAATCAAAAACTTTTTTTTTTTTGTCTAGGACTAGTTTTATTAATAAAGAGAAAAGGATCTCAATGAGAAAAGTACAAGTAAGGGGGGCTAGGCCTTACCTTACTAATCTTAATGAGTTAACGAACCTCTACTAATTAACAAGCATGAAGAAAATAAGAGCTAGAGAAAATTAGATATTCTATGATCATCATAGAGTTTATAATACACTCTGTGGTGATACTACAAATGAGGATGCTTAAGTAATGCAAAAGTACAAAATCTAAGAATAAAGCTGAGTTATCAACCTCAAACTTCATTTTATATATGTAAAAATTAAAAGAGATGGATTGCCCGTGTAAAGTAACCTGAAGTATTTCTCTCTTGTCTTCTTCGTCAAATATGTCCAACAAAACTTGATAGTTCTTCACTTCTTTTTGGATTTATTGGATGGTGTTGTTGTTGAAACTGTCATATGATTTTGCTTTGTCAGTCGCATTGATAGGTGTCTTAGAATAAATTCCTCAGTCACCTTACCATCCCAACTATGTTGCCTACAAGAATCAAAAACTTCATTGGTTACATTTTGATTATTTTAAAATTTTCTATATTTACCGTTGTGAACTTGAAAACAAAATAGAGGAACTAAACGGGGCGGGGCAGGGTAATTAGGGAGTGGTGGGGCAGGTTGAAAACAAAAAATTATTAAATGGGGCTTGGTAGGGTGTGTTGAATCTATGGCAGGGCAAAACTTTACCCACCTCTCCCCGTCCTAACCCATACTATTGCTATCCCTACTTATTATCTCGTTCTTCCTCCATTTCTCCTTCTCTTACCTCTGTACATGATAAAAAGTATTAAAAATAATCCAAAACTTTTTGCACACTATATTTCAAGTGGAATGAATTAAGGGGAAATGGTCTGATATATCCTTCAACTTTGTCATTTAGACCTGATATACCATTCGTTATGGAAGTGGCTCAAATATACTCTTACCATTATACAAATGGCTCACATATACCCTTATTGTTATAAAAGGAGCTCACATATACCCTTTATCTAACATAAGTGGAAAAAATATAGTTTAAAATTTATATTTTTTATTTTAAATTTTTTAAAAATTCATGTAGGGGTATATATATATGATCCTTCTATCAAACTTCAAGATATATTTTAATCTTTTTCATACATAAATTATTTTTTTACTACTTTGATTTTCATTATTTGAGTTTCTTATTCTAATATTATTTTTTTCTTTCATTCGTTAGTGTAAAGAAACAAAATTGAAACAATTTTTTATGGCTATATTATAATTTAAAACTAGTTTTTTCGGCTATATTGTAATTTAATTTTTTGTATTTGTAAAAAAAAATTGGGCATCTATAATAAATTTTACAAGAAAATTAGTGAAACATAAATAAATTTGACCATCAAAATAATAAATTTAAATTAGTCGTTGAAACAAAAAAGTAAAAAAAAATACGTGTGAGGAGGATCAAATATACCCCATATGGATTATATTCTTTTTTAAAAAAAAATAATTAAAAAATTAAATTTAAATTAATTTTTTCCCTTCCGTTAGAGGAAAAGAGTATATGTGAGTCATTTGTATAACAGTAAGGATATATATGTGTCACTTTCATAACGAGAGATATACCAGCTCTAAATGACAAAGTTAAGGGGTATGTTAACTTGTGATGTTTTACCTAATGACAAACTACTTTGTGTCGTAGGAAAATCAAGACCAATGTATCTGTTTTAGATACACAAAATCAGGAAGACTCATAAGTAAAGTCAACCACCAGCCTATTTGAGAAAGCTACAAATCTTTTCAAGGCCGATTGGACATTGTTGGATCTCAATAAAAGAAGGAGCATACTCAATCAAGGAAATATCACAAATCATTGATAGAAGGAAACTCTCTTGGGTTTTTCTATTAGAGCTAAAACGATCATATTATACCGTGTATAAAGACAGACCTACCTTAGTAGTTAGAGTATGCAACTTCACTTGAGATTTTATTGTTATCTTTTTTCATCTTTCATAAAACTTTGTATACACTTGAGTGAACAATTGAAAAAGAAAAGAGAAAAAAAGATTCTAAGTGTAGGTTATACAAGTAGAGGTCGTGTCAAAAAAAGAATTTCTGATCAGACAAGTTTTTTGGATCAAAACTCTGTACAATCGAAGTTCTCTTCAAGCTCTAAAAGGAACCCTTGAAACCCAGGGGGACTGAACTAGGCACCACATCGGTGATCCAAACCAGTATAAAAATATTGTGTGCCTGTTTATCTTTTGTTCTTAGCCTATTTATATTCGGTGAATCTAACTTGTAGGAACAGTCAACTACTCACAAAGTTCAGTCGACTTCGATTATTTTAATTCACCCCCTCCCCCCCCCCTAACTTTCATATCAGGCCCTTTGCCCATAAATCAATTATCATACAAAATAATTTTAGTATATAATATAAAGAAATAGTCATACAATTTTTTTAAAAAAAATTGAATCACCATAATATAAAATTATAGTACATATAGTGAAGAAAGTCTAAACAAATGAATAGGGAACTTGGAAAAGTACGATGAAAAATAGGAAAAGCAAATAGGACCAACATGCATACGAAAGTTGAAGTACAACTTTTTGACGGATACTGTAATGACCCGGTCAGTCATTTTTAGAAAGTTTCATAAATTTACAATTTTTCCCCTTCTGACCTTGACCCTAAGTCTTTTATGTTTAAGTTTTGAAGGAAGGGTTCGAACTTCGAGTGAAAAGTTGAGAATTTGCTAAGTTTGTGATTTTGAAAGGCTAAGTTGCTTAAAAGTGGTTTTTGAAGTTTTTTGGAGTTTTGAGTGTCGGAATGGAATTCTGTCAATTCCATTAGTTTCAAAATATGGAATTTCGTCTATGAGAGTTGTCGGTTTTAGATTCGGACTTTTTATGAGGATTTGAGGTCTTTAATTGTGAAATTGTGGAAATTTAGCCTTTTGGTTGACTTTGGTCAATATTCGCGGTTCGTATGCTCAGATTGGAATCTGAGAGTTCTATTGGATTCGGGGGATGATTTTAGGCTTAGGTGAGGTCTTGGTTGATTTTTGAGAGATCCCGAGCTTGTTTTAGCCTTTTTAAGCATTGAGTTAGTTTCTTGTAGTTTTCACGGAAGTCGGGTTAAGGAGACCTCGGATCCATGTTTCGACGGTTCCATTGAGTTCGTGACATCGAGTATAAATGATTTGCATATGTGGTTTTGATGCTCGGGGTTCCGAACAAATCTCGAGGGTCCTTTCGATGTTTTTAGTGTTGGTTGTTTTTCTGGTGCCGGAGTTCTGTAAGTGATTTGATATAAAGCCGATAAGAAATGGTTCCGGCTAGCGACATGACATAAGGCCGATGGGAAATGGTTCCGGTGAGAGTTGATCCTTGTGTTTTGATGCATTTTGATGCTTATGATTGACTTATTGGTTAATTGTGATTGATGTATTTTATACTTGTGATTTGACTATGTGATATTATTGGTTGTCGCGCCCCGTTTTTCGCAAAAAATGGATTTTCGGTGGACGACCTAACAACTCTTTTCGGATTTTCGGGCTTAATTGAAGAGTCGCCACCTAACGAGTTAAGGTGCGTTAGGGCACCTACCTAACCTAATTAAATCTAACTAAGGGTCAACGAACCAGAGATCGGGTAAGGGTTCAAATTACCTCGAGGGGAAGGTGTTAAGCATCCCTCGAGGTCCACAAATGTGGGTCCCGGCCGTATCTCATGCAATTTATGTGGGGATTACAAGTAGCAATTAAGGTCACATTTATTTGTTTATTATTTAATTAAGCATGCTTACTAGGTGATATAAATAAACAATATGCAAATAAACAAAGAGATACAATTAAAAAGATAAGCGAGAAGACAGAATTAGACAAAGTAGATAAGAGAAAACGGTTTATTATTAAGCTACCCCAAACA
>JAJONR010003259.1:0-53190 GCA_029582245.1 Solanum etuberosum | reverse complement strand
CCAAGTCTTGACTTTATCATATCCGTTCATGCTCGCCCTAAAGTACGTCCATGGTACACCTATAGCCTCCAAATATTTTCGCATCTTAATATAGGCCGTGGGTACACCTTTTTTTTTGGAAACGACTCCACCACAAAATCTCGTCAATCAAAACTATGCCATCCTCAAATAGCATACATCATAATGTAACTCTATCATAATTGGGAAGTCCTCCAACTCTCCCCTACTATCCTTATCCAAGTCTTGACTTTATCATATCCGTTCATGCTCGCCCTAAAGTACGTCCATGGTACACCTATAGCCTCCAAATATTTTCGCATCTTAATATAGGCCGTGGGTACACCTTTTTTTTTGGAAACGACTCCACCACAAAATCTCGTCAATCAAAACTATGCCATCCTCAAATAGCATACATCATAATGTAACTCTATCATAATTGGGAAGTCCTCCTACTCTCCCCTACTATCCTTATCCAAGTCTTGACTTTATCATATCCGTTCATGCTCGCCCTAAAGTACGTCCATGGTACACCTATAGCCTCCAAATATTTTCGCATCTTAATATAGGCCGCGGCTACACCTTTTTTTTTGGAGAAAGAAGGATAATCAACATCTCAATCGGACTGCTACAACTTAAACACGGAAACTGCAACCGCGTCCTCATCACTTGCCTTATCTCACGCTCCCTCACACTCCTCTTTACTCTCTACTTGCTTCCATGGCCGAGCTACAGCCGCCCGATGCCGCCATCACTGCTGCTCCCCTCCCTTCTGCTGCCGTTACAGCTACCACCTCCAATCCGACATCTATAGCTCCACCACCTCCCCCATCCGATAACCCTCCAACCAACAACGTTAATAACAATAATTTAGGCCCCAGTTTGGCTCCGAAACGACAGCGCCGACCAAGTGTTCGATTAGGCGAGATCGGCGACTCACCTTCCGACACTCACTTCCGGCGAGGCCCCAAAACCTGGCGTTTCCACAAGGACCCCACTCTGGCAGCTAAAACATCAAAGACCCGTCCTCTAACTAATCTCGTTAACGGTGGCGGGGATAATTATGACGAAAACAACATCGAGGAGAACAATTATAACCTTGATTTGGGAAATCGCAAGTCTAAATCGAGGAAACCCACGAAAAGGTTGAGGACAAATTGGCATTCCTCTTCAGCTAAGTTCGAGACTCCTAATGGCGGAGGAATTCACCAAGAGAACTTTTTCAGAGAAGATAACAATGATAACGAAGAGTTTCGGGAATTCGAGCTTGAGGGTTCGGAAAGCCCAGTGAAAGAGCATAGTCCAATTAACTCTATGGAACATATGGGGCTTCAGTATTGGGATCGGAGAGGAATTAGGACTAGAGTGTCGGAGAGCAGAGACCAACACGATGACCTCAACAACGGAGGAGTTCATAACGAAATGAATTCTGGGGATAAGAGCATTGGAGTAAGGGACTGGTTGGTTGATTTGGGTCTGGGGAGATATGCTCCTGTTTTCGAGATACACGAGGTTGATGATGAGGTTTTGCCCATGTTGACTCTGGAGGATCTCAAGGATATGGGGATTAATGCTGTTGGTTCCAGGCGAAAAATGTTCAATGCCATACTGAAGCTGCGGAAAGGGTTTTCGTGAGTTTAGCCTTAATGGTTTTAATGTATGTTTAGCTTTTATTTACAGCTTACTTTCCTTTTCGTTACTTTTTGCCGCTTACATGGATAATTCAAGTGGTATTAGTTTTGCAGTTAGATTTATTTTTTCTCCTCCTTCTGCCTTTAGTATGTTAGTTATTGTGAAATGTAATAGTTGATATACAAATGAGAATGACATGACAAGTACTTTTTATTGATTAAACTAAGTTCTAGTGTGTCTAAATGAAGTATATAAGTTTGAAAGAAGTTGGTCTGTTCTTAGATTCAATGTGTATTTAATTAAAAGAAATAAAGGAAACTACACTACCTTCGAATCTGGTATATTCTGGAGTATTTATTTGTGTGCAAAATGGTTAGACTATATATACGTCTGTAGTACTTTAACCGCTAGATGTCCTCTCTAACCTTCATTTTACCAGTGTTTAGTTCCTTTTCCCGCAATAAGATCCTTTGATTCATTATCAAAATGGGATCTTTCTCTTGTATTAACTTGCATAGAGCTTAAAAATCTTTCTTAAGTGTAGTTCGAACTTTGAATTACTTTGTAAACAGCGAATAGTGAATTATTTAACTAAAAGAAAAATGGTGAATCATTTGATGAAACAAAGAATGACCTTCTAGAGAAGTTCATGAAATAAGAGCACATATCTTAGACTTGAGCTAGGTCATTCGCCAAAGCATAGTTCAGATTGTATCTGCTTTATTAGCTTCCAACTGTAGTATAAAGGATTTCCTTGTAGAAACCTTACATCTTCTTCATGCTTAATGATGGTTGTGTTGTAGAATAATTTGCGTACCCTTTTATGGTCATTGTTCCTCATCTCATTCAGTTCATAGATTGAAAAGCTTTTTCATTTTTCTTGTAATGATATTCTCTTTTGGTCATAATTGCTTCCAGCATTCTCTTTTGCTGGTTTACTAATGACAGTTACAAATTACCGATCACAAATAAAGGCTTTATGTCCTGTATTCTGACACAACTCTCATTCAGCTGAAAAACACACTGGTAGTTAGCTTGGAAAGAGAGAAATCCAGTTTGTGGAATATATATGATATTTGTGACAGACGTCTTTGAACACATGCTTCTTAAGGGAGGCACTAACTTCGTATCTAACTTTCCCAGCTTTGTGACGGATTGTTGAAAAAGGCTTTTAGGTGAGATAATGTTTATCTTCCCATCTCCCTTAAACTAACCATTCTTGACTGCACTCACCTACATTGCTAAAAGTTTCTCTCCTGACCTCAATTTTTTTCCATTTTTGCTTGCAAGTGGTTGCACCAGTCAGTCACTGCTTTTGTTTTCTAGTCTCTTCGTTCTGCTTTCATTTGTTTATTTTTCAGGCGATCAAAGTGTGATGTTTCCTAGCCTAGATATATTTTTTGCTAATTACAATTTTTTGGTTCATACTGTGTTGTTTAATGTGTTCTGCTTTCATTTTTGCTTGCAAGTGGTTGCACCAGTCAGTCACTGCTTTTGTTTTCAAGTTTCTTCGTTCTGCTTTCATTTGTTTATTTTTCAGGCGATCAAAATGTGATGTTTCCTAGCCTAGATATATTTTTTGCTGATTACATTTTTTTGGTTCATTTTGTGTTGTTTCATGTGTTCTGCTATCATTTTTGCTTGCAAGTGGTTGCACCAGTTAGTCACTGCTTTTGTTTTCTAGTCTCTTCGTTCTGCTTTCATTTGTTTATTTTTCAGGCGATCAAAGTGTGATGTTTCCTAGCCTAGATATACTTTTTGCTAATTACAGTTTTTTGGTTCATTTTGTGTTGTTTAATGTGTCCCCCCACCCCACCCAACCTTGCGCTCCAACCTTTTCTTTTGGAATGGTGAGCGTTTGTGGGGGGGGGAGGGAAATCTCAACCGTGAGAATAATTGATGCTGTGATGAAGGAGATGTAGTCTCATTTCCAGCTTCAAAAGTTGACTGACATGGCTCACTTATCTGGCAATGCCTTTTTTTTCACTGTTTGATAAATAGCTGTTATTAGCTTGCTGATCTCATATATTCTCAGACTAAGAACTGGATATGCAGTCGTTTGGATGCTAAGTTTCCTCATTAAGGCTTGAGTGGCACTGGTTTCACGTATGGCCTTATCTGCTTTTAAGTATTCCATTAGGCATTTGGTTGTTTGTGAGCAAATTATTGATGAAGTCTGATAGCTCTTATTTTGTGTGACTATTGGATAGCAGCGAGTTTGATGTATGAATTCAGGTTCAGTTTAGTTAGAAGTTGGTGAAACTTATTAATAAGATTTGTCATAGGCTAAATTACAATGCAAAGATTTGCTAAAGAAGGATGAGGGGGACCTAGAATGGGAACCACAAGGTATGTTGTGACAAGGGTATAGTGGGTTTATTTTTCCAGGAAGGTAAACTAGTTTGACATCAAAACACCATATGAATTAATCTATATTCTAAACTCACCTCATGAGAGCTCAACTAAAGTAGCCTCCGTGGTGGACAAGATGAGGGAAGCAAGACTGAGATGGTTTGGATATGTGAAGAGAAAATGCATAAACATGCTAGTGAGGAGGTGCTAGAGGTTTGTTATTGAGGGTACAAGGAGAGGCAGAGGTAGGCGGAAGAAGTATTGGGGAGAGGTGATAAGACAGGAAATGACGCAACTTTAGGTTACTGAGATTCTGAGAAATGACCTTAGATAGGAAGGTGTGGAAGACATGTATTAGGGAAGAAGGTTAGTAGGTAGTGTAGTGTTGTCTTGCTTAGGTTGGTTGGTGTTTGTCATTGTACTGGTTGTATTATTGTAGCTCTTTTTTTTTTTTTTTTAATCATTGTTTATTATTGTTTTCAGTAATCTATCCTAATATGTTGTTTATTCTGTCTCAATTATTTTCCTATTTTGTTCTTGTTTTTGCTCCTTTCTGGTAGACTTTACACTGTTTCCTTGTTACTTGCAATATTTTCTTCACTGTTTTTTTCTTCTTTGTTTCTAGATTTGCTGCACTTGAGCCGACAGTCTTTTTCAAACAGCTTCTCTACCTCCACGAGGTAGTGATAATGTCTTTGTACATTCTACCCTCTTCAGACCTCACTTGTGGAATTTCATTGGGTATGTTGTTGTAGTTGTATTGTCAAATGGGATTATCCAGATATTATCAAGTTATTCTAACTGAGTTAGTTTTATGGGATGAGGCATGATTGTAGATGGATTTTAAATTGTATTGCAGTTATGCCCTTTGGTTTATAAATCACTACTGAAGATTAAAAAGAAATTAAAAGTCGGTCAGTGTTTGCAGGGAGGGGTTTAATTGTAGTTAAAGCAAAGACATTTTAGGTCTTTGCCATAACAGGCTTGACACCGATATATTACAGCCATAGAAATCCATGAGTTCAAGTTGGTGCATCACGTGCACATAGAGCAACGAAACCCGTATTTCCCATTTTGACAGGTTCTTGTAGTTATTGAGCAATTCTTTTGTGCTTCTATATTTTCAGATAGCCAGTCTTTAATGATTAAGCATCAGGGCTTTGGTGACTGGTGACGTTCTTTACCCAGAGAAGTGCTAGTTTTACATGGTATTCCGGTAGAGCATGACTGTTGAATTTGCAAAGATATTTTGGTACAAAAATGTGAATAATAGAGTATCCATTTTTTCTTGTTTTTGGTCTAGAGCAACAGGTCCTTGGAGGGCTTTGTGTGTTTCTCTTGATAAAGATCTTTATAGTTGTTTCTTATGTTGAGGTCATCTAAGTTTTTCCTTTACCATGTTTCTTTATCAATACCGACTGTTGGGTAAAGGAGGTTGAAAGTTTTGACGAAGAGCAAAATATGGTTTCGTTGCTAGTCTATGGGGGACGGGATCAGACTCCTCCTCCTTCACCCACCTGGGTGGTCGTTGTCCTTTCACAAACATCCATTTTTATCAAAAATGCTAGTTGGTGAGTCATATGATGTATATCTTATTCTTTTATAGGGGTGAGTCAAATTTGGGTTGGGCGATAACGGTGTTAAATTAATGATTGGGTCAAGACGCAACCCATCCAAAGTTTCCTTGAGTCAAACAATAGGTACTCAACTCGTGCAAAATAACCCAGCCTCTCCATATCACAGTTCTCTGTTTAAAAATTTAAAACATTCTTTCTTTCTTTTAAATGCAAAATATAAAGTTTGTTTTATGTATGTATCCTATATGTTTGCCAGAACTCTTTTTCAGGAATATACCCAGTTATAAACAGAAGGTTAAGTTTCTAACATTGTCTTGTTTTAATGCAAGATTCTTTTATAATCGTATTTATGTTGTATCTAAAATTAATATCTCCAACAAGTTGAATGATACAATTTAAACCTTTCTAAAGATTTGGAAGAACATAATTTAAATACATAACATTCTTAGTGTAACAAATTTTTACATCACCAGGCCACTTCTACATGTAAGATGTAATGTCTTATTTTTAAAATTACAAATTTCATATTTTATAAAGGCTTAGTTATACATATCCTTTGCATGGCCTGAGCTAATAATATTAAAAAAGTTTCCTAAACCTATTGAGACCATCTATCAGCCACCATATATTGAATAACTATGAAAAGGTCTGCATTAGATATAAGCCTCTACCCCTCCTTGTTTCTTAACCACAAAAAATAATTCTTCGACTTAGGTCCAACTTTTTAATCACTTAAAATGAAATAAGAAAGAGAGATAATATATGTGAGTAAGGAGTCCAACACACTAAGTTAAAGATAATGCGTCTTTCAATAAGCTTATTTTTATTTTATTTTCTCCACAATATCATCTCACATCTCCAAATCCTTGCGTCTATTTCCTAAAAGCATACCTAGATTTTTGATTGGTAAGTTGTGAACTCTACACCCTAAACTATTTGTCAAGGTCTGGATCTGCTCCACTTCCTTGATAGGAAAAATACTACTTCTCTTCTTGTTGACAAACATACCAAAAACAATTTCAAAGAAAATGAGACTTAGCCCCATGTAGCTTATTTGCTCTACCTTTTCTTCACAAAAGATCAATGTGTCATTTGCATAAAGCAACTGACAAACTTTCATTCCCTGATCTATTTTGTTGCTAACTTTGAATCCTTTAATCTAGCTATTATTAATAGTCTTTTTAATCATACTACTTAATCCTTCCATAATTATGATGAAAAAGAAAGGGGACAAGATGTCTCCTTATCTAAGAACCATTTTTGGTGAAAAATCTCACACAAGTTCTCCATTGACAAATATGATGTTCATAATATCATCCTTTAGAAACTACCAAAGGGATTGATAGAAGCTCATAGAAAAACCAGTTAGCCTAAGAGCCTTATCACCTGCCTATAGTTTTAACTGCAATTAAATCTTCCTCCTCCTCAAATACTCTTTGTAACCAATCTTGATTTTCATTGTTGCTCGTTGGGGCTTCCTGCATAATAATATCAGGCCTCCAACTTTCATACTCCTTATTCAAGTTGAGGTAGAAATATTGAATGTGAGGTTTTTAGGTTTTGGGAGAGTAGTTATATCCACTTCTGGATGAAAAACATGAATGAGATTCATGCAATTCAATTGAAATCAAGACATTAGAATTCACATGAAGGATGTAATGTCACTCACATAAGAGAGAATCCCACACACAATTAAGAATGTCAATTCAAGGGATTATAGATTATGCAAACACATTCACTCTCACAAATGAATTTAAGTATACACACATTGATCCATAGGCTTGTCCTGTATGTAGATCGCCACTAATGTAGATTGAAAAGACTCAAAATTCCCAAGGACTTTAGCTTTTGCTTGGGAAAACACCGGGTATCATTTGGTCAAGTGACTAAGTTGCCTCCCTCATTTTTCACTTGAGCATACCACTCAAATTTTTTATTTTGCCTTCCACTTTATTTCTCCCTTTTTAAGTTCACTTATTTTAGCTTCCATTCTTCTTTTCACTTGAGGCATGTGCATACGTTGAGCTAGCACCCGCATTTTTATTTTTCTTCATTCATGAAATCTTTTCGGCACTTTTCAAATTAAAGTTTATGGTGCTTTATGCTTTCAGCTCAAACCTCTTTGTTCCATTGGTGCACAAACCCTAAAACTTAGGCTTTTGCCTATGTTTCAACTCATTCACTTTTTCTAATCCCCCAAACATAGACTTTTAGCCTATATTATAAATCATTAGCAACTAGGGAGACATGAGGGTGTCAGGAGAGATGGTTACAAAGATTCAAGTATGCGACATGGCCAAAAGAATTCGATTTAGGCTAAGTAGGGTTGACTAAGATTACGTCATTGGAGGAAAAAATTTGGAATAGAGTGGCTGCTCAAAAAGGGACTAGGTTCATCTTTCAAGCCCAGTCAAATCTATAATTTCGTCTTGAAATACATTTTGGGGCAAGTTCTAGACAACATGCACATACAAGACTGAATCAAATCCTTTCCGCACAAGCCATTACAATCCAACAAAATCTCAAGCTAGTCTCAAAATCAATTAAATCGAATGACTTTTGACCAACTACAATGTGGAGATACCGCTTGTAAATCATAAAGTCAAATCAAGAATGTACGTGCCTTTCAATTCACTTTTCTCATTTTTGAAATCATTTTTAAACTTCTTTTGCCAATTGATTAAAATCTTTTGGTTGTCCCTCTTGCAAAAGGTGTGCCACAAGACTCAGTTTTAAAATAAAACTTGATATTTTTTCTTAGGAAAGTCGTCTCTTAATCTATTATAGAGAACACCAACCCAATTCGACACAAAAAGACTCAAGAAAAAATATTTTATTCTTAAGAAAAAACCACGATATAAAGAAAATTCGAGGAGTTTATTCAACTAGCTACAATTCACAGAGGCGAATTTTGACTCATGTACCATGAATTTATTGAGAGAACAATGCCTATTAAAAGGCACTAAGCGCAGATTTCAAGCAATCATGAGTAGTAAAATAATAGAGAAGTTTAAGACCAACTTGGCTAACAAATATGGTAAGAAAACCAACATAATCATCATACCCTTAATATATATATAATAAAAGTAGAAAAAAAAGTTAAAAGTTGAATTACTACAATACCCTTGATGGATTTTTTTAATTATCATAAACCAAATTAAGAGGTAATAAAAAAATGAAAAAAAAAAAATTACAATGAAGAGGAAAGACCAAAAGTTGCATTTTTCCTTGATAAATGTGTGTATCAATTCTTCTTTATCTCTCTGTGTGTGTTTGTCACATCTCTATGACTAGCACTTTATTTATCTTTTTTTCTCTTTTTTTATTTTCTCTCCATTTTAATAACACAATAATCTACTAAATTAATTGAATTAATAAATACCTCACCACGTAGCATTAAACAAAAAAAAGATAAGGGTAAAAAACACACATAAATTATTCTTTTTTTTTTAGTTTCATACCTAAATTTTTGAGAATATGAGTTTCATATATAAACTATCACTTATTAGTTTGAGAAACACACCTCTCTCTTTTATTTCATTCTCATGATCGTGTGTATAATACACTATCTCTTTTATTTTATTTTTAAAAAATATCACATCAGACTCTACATGGACAAAACATTCCACCTTGACAAAAATTAAATAAATTATTAGTATTAGTTAAAGTTAAAGATTAAAGTATTACTATCCCTATGACTAGCATTCTTATTTATCTTTTTTCTCCTTTTTTCATTTTCTCTCCATATAATAACACAATAATCTACTAATTAATTAAATTAATAAATACCTCACCACGTAGCTTTAAACAAAAAAAATAAGGGTAAAAAACACACATAAATTATCTCAATTTTTGAGTTTCATACCTAAACTATTGAGAGTATGAATTTCATACCTAAACTATCACTTATTAGTTTGAGAAACACATCTCTCTCTTTTATTTCACTCTCGTAATCGTGTGTATAATACACTATCTCTTTTATTTAATTTTTTTTTTATCACATCAGACTCTACATGGACAAAACATTACACTTTGACAAAAAATAATAAATTTTTAGTATTAGTTAAAGTTAAAGATTAAAGTATTACTATTTTTAAAAAAAAATTATAACATAAATTGTAAAATATTTTTCTTATCTCACTCCAGCCCTTTCTCTCATCGTACCACCCACATCCCAAATTTTTAGTTTATCTTTTTAGAAAAAGATCTTTTATAAAAGTTTTTTAGAAAATTCTTACTTCATCTCCACCCCCCTATCCCTTCAAATAATAATTTAGATATTATTTTATTTTTTTTAAAAAAAATTCTACCCCACCCCACATAAACCCTTGCTTTCAATTTTTCTTTCTCGTTTTGTGTTATATATATTTTAAAAAGTAAATTTTTTACTTGCCGCAATTATTTTTTTTAAATAAATTTTTTATTTCTGTTATATACGGTAAGCAAGTAGAAAAAATATTTTTCTAAAAATATATGTACACATCTAACACGAAACGAGAAAAATATAAAGAAATAAATAAATTAGGAGCGGGGTTTAGACGGAGTGGAGTAGTCGTATTTTATTTTATTTAAAAAAAAAATAATATTAATCTTTTTTAGGAAGGAGTAGGGGAGGGGGTGAGGTCTGCGTTAAAATATTTTATAAAAGAATTTTAAAAGATGAAAGGACCGGGAGGTTTTCGGGGGGTGGGGGGGGTGGGTTATATTTTAAATGTTATTTTTTGTTAAAAAATAAAATTTCGGGATAGTAATACTTTAATCTTTAGTGTTTAACTAATATTAAGAATTTATTTAATTTTTGTCAATGTAGAATATTTTATTCGTGTGGAATGCCATGTGGCAACTTTACAAATAAAAGAGAGAGTGTATTACAAACACTTCTTAGGTGTGTTTCTCAAAATAATAAGTGATAGTTTATGTATGAAACTCATACTCTCAATAGTTTAGTTATGAAACTCAACAAAAGGGAATAACTTAAGTGTGTTTTTGACACTTATCTCTTTTATTTAATTTTTTTTTTTGTGGCAAGTTAAAAAAATACTTTTTAAGATATATATATATTACTAAAAGTGGGAAGCACTTATCTTCAAAGTTAGATTACAATTTTACCCTTATACTTAATTAAAATTTAATAAATACAACATCTAATCTAATTAAATAATAATAAAAATATATTATCTCTTCAAAATTAAAATACATAAATATAAAATCACAAAATTATCCACACAAAAAAAGAGAGGGCACTCTTTGGTATTCATATTACAACTAAAGGATAATGATACTTATTATGTTTCCAGTCAAATTAATGAAATGTTACAGAAATTCATGGGGTGAGAATTGAGGTGAATTTATCCATAATAAAAAAATAATGACATTTATTATGACTTGGAATATGTATCTTTGTATATATTGTTTTGTGTTGTTTTTGTTCAAAGTAGAATATTAGTCTGAGGTGAATGTATCCACATGAATATAAATGTAGAGAAATAAAACGAGTGCTTAAAGTTAGATTATAATTTTTCTCTTATATTTAATTAAAATAAAATCCCTAATCTAATTGAAATAGTTGTAATTGTATTTAAATTTACATGAGATTTGTGAATCTGCAGATATCACCCCTTAATGATTTACCCATTAATCAAATTTAAGTGTGCGCTATTCATTGCTAAATAGTTTGGAGAATAGGAAGAGTTGCATTGAATAATTAAATGTAGACTAATTAATTAGGAGAAATAAATAGTCTGGAGAATAGGAGGAGTTGCATTGAATAATTAAATGTAGACTAATGAAAGAAAAGGTTCAAGGAATGCAAATTGAAAAATAGCTATAAAAAGGAAAGAAAGGATTCTTGACCATTCTTATAGGCTCATGCATAATTTTAATTTATTAATTAATTTCATCTTCTTTTTTGTTCTTGAAGAGAAAGCAACAAGTTGAGAGGATGGGAAGTACCTAGAGCTATTGGCGTCTAGAGTTCGATTAGCCAATAACATCAACTTCACTAAACAAAGTTCAACACAAATTTATTGTAATACATAATGTTTATGTATCATTGTATATGAAAGTTTAGACACATATATTATTATTCCGACATGTAATATTTTAATTTTAGCATTCAAATATTCTTGTTATACTTTTAGCAGTTTTTTCTACTTTATATGTAAAGAGAGAATTGATATGTGTTTTAATTTCTTTATTTTAGTAAGAATAAACTTAAATTTTTTAAAACCAATATATTTAACTATTATATACTCCCTCCATCTCAATGAAAAAGTTTAAACAAATTAACATGGAATACACGTGCAAAGCATGTGTCTAGATACTAGTGTGTGTATATATATATAAAATAAGAAATTTTTTTGAAACCAGAGGGTTATGTGGGTGGGGTAGAACTTTCTTTTTTTTAAAAATAAAATAATATCTAAATTATTATTTAAAGGGATTTGGGGGGGGAGGGGAGGGGGTGTGGAGATGAAGTAAGAATTTTCTAAAAAACTTTTATAAAATTCTTTTAAAAAAATTTGAGATGAGGGGAGTATGGTGAGAGGAAGGGGTGGAGTGGGATACGAAAAACATTTTACATTTTATTTTATAATTTTTTTTTGGGAAATAGTGATTTATTAATCTTTAATTTTAACTAGTACTAATAATTTATTTAATTTTTGTCAAGGTGAAATATTTTGTCCATGTAGAGTGTGATGTGATAATTTTTTTAAAAATAAAAGAGAGAGGCGTGTTTCTCAAACTAATAAGTGATAGTTTAGGTATGAAACTCACACTCTCAACAGTTTAGGTAGGGGTGTACAAAATCGAACCGAAAACCGAACCAAACCGCAAATCGAGTCAAACTGGAAAAAAAACCTGACTAGTGATTTGGTTTGACTTGATTTGGTATTGAAAAAAAAAAAACTCGACTATATTTGGGTTGGTTTGGTTTTAACTAAAAAAAACCAACCCGAGACCAAACCAACCCGACATTATATATATAATTTTAAAATTTTATTTTATACATAAAAATATTTACTTTGATATAATTTTAAAATATTTCTTATACTTTTTCATAGTTTTTATCTTTTAATATATTATTTCAAGTTTGAAACTTAGAATTCTGAATGGTTCAATAAAGATTATAGTTCACAAATGTTGGTAATTATAATAAAGCTTAAATCAAAATCAAATTAATATCAATACAAAAAGAAAATCAATTCAACACTAAGAATGACAATAATATTGAATATTTGTTCTTTAGTTTTACATTGGTTTAGACAATTAAAATACATAATCTAATTTTAATTTCCTTTAATATTTAGTCATGTAACTAATACTTATTAAACTTATTTTAGCATGATTTAGTACTTTTAAATTATGATATTTTCATTATGACTTTTTAATTTGCAATATTTGTTTTACGACATTTCATTATTATTATTTTTGTTGGATATTTTAGTATCATTAATCATATCATATTTTGTGTTATTTTCTTAAGAAACACCTTAGATAGTTGTATTTTGGTAGGAATAAAGAAATATTTGAAGTACAAGTAAATTATATGTTTGTATGAATACTTTACCGGAAAAATCCGAAAAAGCCGAAATCCGAAAAACCCGAAAAAATCCGAAAAAATTCGAGTTTTATTGGTTTGGTTTGATTTATAAATTTAAAAATCCGACATAAATGATTTGGTTTGATATTTGAAAAACCCGAACCAACCCGGCCATGTACACCCCTAAGTTTAGGTATGAAATTAAAAAAAAAAGAATAATTTAAATGTATTTTTTACCCTTTATCGCTTATATTATATAATAGAAAAACCACAACAAATAAGACACAAACATAAAAAGGACTGCCACAACTAGTCCTAGTGAAACCAACAACAATTATTGTTGAGTGATAATTACTTTTCTATTTTTATCCGAGTTGGAGTTGGTTTATGTTAGAAGCGCTTCACCCCAAACTTGAAACTTTCTGGCGTGAATTGGAATTTCAATTGGCCCCCATATAAGTATCGACAGATGAGAAAGATTAAAAAAAAATTACTAGTCCTTGTGTATTCGTGTAAAAACAACCGCTAGCTTAAACATGAAATTACTATGAACCTACAAACTATATTATAGGCTTCGCCAATAACAATTTCATGTTTTTGAGTTGCACATAAAATCAAAATTAAGGTAATATTTTGGAATTCACTCTATTTTTAATTGGGTCAAATACAAGTATCAATAGCTCCGTCCCAACATATAATAAATCATTACTTGCAATTTCTGAAATATTATTTTACAATTCACTCCAACTGAAATTCAAAACCCCATGTACTATTATCCTTACAATCAGATAAAGGTGTAAAAGAAATGTTGTAACAAGTGTCTGTATATCTTCTTCTAACAGCCACCGATGATGCTAAATTTATAAGTCATGCATGGAGAAGAAGAAGATGTTGTTACAACTATTCATGAAATGATGTATATTGATAGAGAAAAACTTGACCATCCTTGGCATTCTTTTGCAGGCATATGAGATGTTTGTGAAATTACAATTACAACTGAAAAATAAAATGAATAAAATAAAATATTTTCGGAATTAGGGGTGGATATCTCTCTTTCTAAGGAGATTCAAGTTCACTTCAACAAAACTTTACTCGTCCAACAATAATTTTGTGGACGTATCACCTCCAAGTTACAATAGCCTTATAACAATATATAACTCAATAATTCTTGACAAGAGTTGAGTCCAAAGCTCTACCAAAAGAACACATTCCTTCAACTAAGAAAAATCTCTTTTCTTCTCACTTTTTATGCACTCTATATATTTTTTTATATAACATAAAGTAAAATTTGTTATCTCCTGTATTCAGATTAGTAAAACAGAAACAAGTAAAGATGAAACAGAAAGACAAAAAATAAAATAATCTGAGTCCACGTAACCAACTGTGTTTACTTAAGAAATTTAATCCCCTCAAGTACCTGAAGTTGTAGATTAGTTTCTCCCAAGATAAAATGGATTAAACATTAAAGAAGTAGTGGTACCTCAAATTTCGATAATTTCAACAAATTAAAAAAGACAACAACGAGATCACAGATAGACACAATCAATCGTTTTGTTTTCTAAGAAATGTATGCAGAAGAAGGGAATGACTCAATGTCGAAAACTGAGAGAAAACCTCTCTATTTATAACCAATCTATAGGTGTGAACATACCTGTTCAGAAGATACTTGTATGTTCATAATGGTGGCGTCTTTTGAGAAAAGAAGTGTCTGTTTAGAAGGAACAGGTCCCTTCCGAGCGAATTTCAAATTATTCCGTTACGTGAATTTTTAAATCAATTCTGTTGTGCGAATACAAATTAATTATGCTAATTAATTAGTTAATTTCTAATTTTGAATTAATATTAAGGAAAAAGAAAATTAATTAAATAATTTTTTCCTAAATTATCAATTAAATCATATCATTGGTCAAAGCCAAAGCCGAAGCCGAGATCGAGACCGAGACCGAGCGATGACGACAACGAGAGGGGTACCCTTTACTTGACCCTTTATGAGCTAAAGAAAATATTTCCTAATATAAGGACAAACCTTTTCCTTTCTCCTACCAATATGAGAGAAATGACTTTTCATTTTCCCTCCAATTGGTTCCCCCACATTTCTCAATTTCTCATTCATTCTCATTTTGTCACGACCCAAAATGAGTCATGAGTGGCACTCACACTTAACCTCCTAGGTGAGCGAACCAACGAATTTAACCCCAACGTATATCAATTGTTCAACTTACGAAAAACAACCATAATGCGAAAGCTCAAAACTTATTAAAGTAACCAATCAAATAAACCTCTAAGTCTATTACATATTATCCCCAAAACCTGAAAGTCATCACATAAGGACATCTATTCTAAAAATACCAAGTCTAAAAGTATTAAAGACACACAAAAAAAAAGGTAGGATAGTCTATGTCCGAAATTTAAGGACATCATGCCATGACCGAGAGAATCCAGCACGAGCTAGAAGAAGTAGCTCACCCTGGAATCTGATGAGCTGGAGACTGGCTAGAGCTGATGGCGAGTCGAAGTCGATGGTACACTTGCTGCACTCCACAAAAGAAAACGAAGAAACACAAGTAGGGGTCAGTACAGGGCAACTTGTACCGAGTAGATATCATCGGCCAACTCAAAATAGAAACTAATATGCAATGAGTAATAGTATAAATTCAACTATGGCACTTAGCAGGTGGCAAACAACAACCTACATGAACAAGTGACAACAACACTAAAGTAAGTACGTAATCAGTCAACAATATCAAGATCACACATAAGGACTCATGCCTTCAAACCAAGCTCTTTTGGGGATTGAGTTCTTTGAGATTGAGTACATTATGTTGTTTATATATGTTTTCCTTTAATGTTACCGTGTAGGAACGTGACACCCGATCCAATAACATCGTGCCGTCTTGTGGCACCCGATCCAATATATCGTATCGAAACGTGACACCCGATCCAATATATCGTTAATTTATCATTTATTATCACCACTTTTCACTTCATTAACAATATTTCATCAAGCCTTCTTTATTCAAGGCATCACTTCGATAGGGGAGGTTCAAGATTATAAATTTCACGGTCTCAGAATTTCAAACCAATCACAAACAACACATAGATTATCCAAACCACACAACCAAGTACCTAGAGAAATTCACAATATCACTCAATGACTATCAATCACTATTAAGAGTCTATCTATCACATATAATAAACCATAACTTACCTCCACCGAAGAATTGAAGTCAGGCAAGCTACTTCTCCAATGTTTTTCCTTTCCTGAATGCCTCCGAACGTTTCCAATCTATCAAGTATGCATAATTTGTAAGTTAACGAGTCTATAGACACTCTTGTTACTATATGTCTAGCCTAGACCAAGAAATTCATCCAATTCTATAATCAATCTTCCTAAAGTTCAAGCCTAAGGGTAAATCTTAATTCCTCCAATTAACATAACTTTAATGGTATTCAATTAATATAATACACCTAATATTTAATTACCTATCTCAATAAGTTAAACTTTAGTTAAATAATTATCAAATTCTGAAAATTAGAGGTGTACCATGAATAATTAACCGACTAACTATTTCTAATGTTCACTGTAGCTATTATTCCACTCCCTTATTAGCCTCAAATCATTGGCCAGTGATAGGCCAATCATTGCCCCATAATTGGCAAGAGAGCCAATAAATATATCAATTTTTCAATTTACTCACCAATCACTTTTCTTTCTTTTCAATATAATTAAATTTTCCCACTAACACATGTTCCCAATTTCTTTCAACCAGCACACTATACCTTAGTACAATTCTTATCTAAATATGCAACATTCTAATATAATCTACACCCCTACATGCTAACTAACCAATAGAAATCCTTGATAATTCACAAGTTACAAACAGTAACCTGAATGGAAAACAAAATCAACCAACACCGTAATCTATCCACACCCAAAAACTATATCCTATAAACGGCTAATGGATCACCCTTAACCATTAACTAATAATTAATATCCATGTATACAAACACACACACAGAAAAAGGTTAATATTCTTCTGTATCTGAACGCCTTTTGTTCTGTTTCTCTTCGCGCACAAGTGCCTTTGTTGCACAATTGTGGTTCTTGCTCACTTCTAATTATTTAGGGCAAATAATTATGAATTACTAAATAAATAAATATTAAATCTCTTAAATAAATTATGGACTTAGCCCATTAATCACCAACTAATAATAATTAATTATTTAATAAATACCCACCAACTAAATTAATTATTAAAACTACCCCACTAAATTCATAATTGTAGTTACGAATAGTCCAAAATATTCATTTAAAATCTATCGGAAAGTATTTTATGAAATAAAAAACTCTAGTACTCAAAACGACCAAATGGGTCGTTACACATTTTCCATTCACACCTAGCTTAAACCCAACAATCCTCCACATGAATGGGGAATGACTATTGTTAAAACATATGCATGAAAAGCTTGTGTGTCTCGTAAGTAAGGATTAATTGCATCTGGACAAGTTGGTTTCTCTTTGAACTTTCCCTACTGAACGTATATCAAATATACTCAGTCAATCGGTAGATTTGATATCTTTGAACCGTCGATATTTGGTGTATACCTAGACAACATAAGTCACACAATTAAACCTTGAACTACTTTTGGTTCTCATAGTTTTGTTCGTTTTATCCATGAACACGTCTTGGCTTATAAGTGCGTAGCGAACTGATCTTACTAGATTCTTCTATAAGCGGCTTATACTTCACACTCAGATAGGTGATTTCTAAACCTCCTGTGCCATAGATACACCATTTGATATACCCTGTATCAAACTTAGAAACCACTAAAAAGTCCTAATGCCTTTATCCTTGTTACGAAACATTGTCTCATCATGAGAATGAATCATAAAATAATTTTTGACAATGTCGAACTGCATCTATGACTTTGTTTGATCTCCTTGAACTTAGATCTTGGGATCTCCAATCTTCTAGGTAAAGTTACCACCACGATGACTTGTCCTCAGCCATAGTCTCATTCCCGTTGATGATCTCTCAACTCCCTCTCTAATTAGGCCTTTAGTAAGTGGATTAGAAATATTATTTTTTGACTTTACATAGTCAATTATGATAATTCCACTAGAGAATAGTTGTCTAACATAGTTGTGTCTTTGTTTTATATAATGAGACTTGCCATTATACATAACGCTCCTAGACCTTTCTATTTCAACTTGACTATCACAATGTATGCATATATGGGCCATTCATTTGGGCCAAAATGGAATATCTTCTAGGAAATTCCAGAGCCATTCAACTTCTACACCTGCCTTCTCTAAGACTATGAATTCAGACTCCATTGTAAGGCGAGCTATACATGTTTGTTTGGATGATTTCGAAAATATTGCTCCTCTACCAATAGTGAAAACATATTCACTCGTAGATTTAGTTTCAGTTGACCCAATAATTCAAATTTCATCACTATATCCTTCAACAACTTTTGGATATTTGTGCTAATGCAAAACATAGTTTTGAGTGTCATCTAAGTACCCCAAAACCCTTTTCATTGCCATCCAATGATTTCGATTGGGATTAATGGTGTATTGACTCAGTTTACTTATAGAGTAGGATATGTATGGTCGTGTACAATTCATGACGTACATCAAACTTCCTAACACTCTGGCATAATTCAATTGATACTGACTTTCACCTTTATTCTTAGCGAGTTCAAGGTTCACATCAATTGGTGTTTTTGCACTTTTGAAGTTCAAGTACTTAAAATTTTCAAGTACCTTTTGAATATAATGAGATTGAGACAATGCTAGAACGTGATTAGTTTTATGAATCTTAATTCCCAATATCAAATTGGCAACTCCCAGATCTTTCATATCAAACTTACTAGCGTGCATATGCTTAGTAGCATTTATGTTAGCAATGTTGTTACTCATTACCAACATGTCATCCACATATAGACATACAATGACCTCTCGTTTTGGAGCATCTTTAATGTAAATACATTTATCACATTCATTGATCGTAAATTCATTTGCCAACATGGTCTGGTCAAACTTTGCATGCCATTGTTTGGGTGTTTGTTTTAGTCCATAAAGTGACTTAACAAGTTTGCACACTTTCTTTTCTTTACCAGGAACTGCGAAGCCCTCAGAATGTTTCATGTAAATTCCTTCCTCCAATTCTCCATTTAAGTAGACTTTTCTTATATCCATTTGATGGATTTCAAGACCGTATACTGCATCTAGGGCAATTAGCTTCGAATTCTTGTAATCCTTGTCACTGGTGAGTATGTGTCAAAATAATCAAGACATTCTTTATGTCTAAAGCCTTTAATGGCAAGTCTTTCTTTGTATTTATCAATAGTTCCATCAGCTTTCATTTTCCTTTTGAAAATCCATTTCAAACCCAAAGGTTTGTTTTCTGGAGGAAGATTAACCAACTCCCAAGTATTGAATCTATCTCACTATTGAAAGCCTCTTTCCAAAAGTTTGAGTCCATAGACAACATATCTTTCTTGAATGTTTGAGGCTCATTTTGAAGAAAGAATGTTACAAAATCAGATCCAAAGAAAGTAGATGTCCTTTGAAGTTTACTACGCCTTGGACTCTCTTCATTAGGTACATTTTCTTTTGGTTCTTCTCGAGGTCGTTCAGACCATTCACTAGATAATTTGAGTCTAGTTTTATACAGATAGATATGTTTAAAGAATTCAGCGTTATGTGATTCCATTACCGTATTGTCATGAAAATACAGATGTTCAGATATGAACCAAAAATCAACATGTCTTACTATTTGTGGCGTATCCAATGAAACCACAATTAACAGTCTTAGGTCATATTTTGACCCTCTTAGGTATAAGAACTTGGACCTTTGCTAGACAACCACACACTTTAAAACATTTCAAGTTGAGTTTTCTACCTTTCCATTTATCATATGGAATAACATGTGTCTTGACACTACAACACAAACAACTTTTAGCGACAATAAATAGACACATTAATAAAGAGTGCTAAAGTTTTTACCGGCATTAGTTAAGTTCCATTAGATCTAATGTCGCTAAAGGATTTAGGAACATATACAAAGAGTGCTAATTGCCGCTAAAAATATATATTTAGCGGCAATTGAGCTATTGTCGTTAATTAATTGCCACTAAAGATCATTTTTAATGTAATGTGATGTGAGACACTCTAGAGAGTATTCAATCTGCTGTAAGAATAGCTTGCTCCCATAAGTTTTACGGTAGACCTGAACTTATAAGTAAGACATTCATCATTTCCTTTAAATTTTGTTTTTCATTTCCGCAATTCCATTAGATTAAGGTAAGTATGGAGCAATAGTTTGATGGATGATTCCATTTTTCAAACATATCTCTGCAAAAAGAGATTCATATTCTCCACCTCTATCACTTCTAATCATTTTTATCTTTTTACAACTGATTTCCAACTTCAATTTTGTATTGCCTAAACGCTTTTATTGCTCATCCTTACTATTTAGCAAATAGTCATAACAGTTTCTAGTGCAATCGTCAATAAAAGTTATGAAATACTTTTTTCCACCACGAGATGATATTGACTTCATGTCACAAATGTCAGTGTGAATCAATTCTAAGGGGTATGAGTTCCTTTCAACAGATTTATAAGGATGCTTACCATACTTAGATTCAACACATACTTGACATTTTGATTTATTGCATTCAAAGTTAGCAAAACATTTAAGTTGATCAGTTTTCACAAGGTTTTGTAATTGATATGTCTCAAATGTTCATGTCATAAATAGTTTGACTCAAGCAAGTAAGAAGAAGCAGAATTCTTATTCATATCAACTATAATTACATTGAGTTTGAAGAGGCCCTTAGTGAGGTAACCTTTTCCAACATACATTTCATTATTACTCACTACTACTTTATCAAAAATAAATATACACTTAAATCCGTTGTTGGTCAGAACTGGTATAGAAACTAGGTTCTTTTGAAATTTTGGAATATACAAGACTCTGATTAAAGTCACCACCTTATTTGAGGTCATATTCAAGTATATCTTCTCAGTTCCTTCAACCTTTGTTGCAACGAAGTTAGCCATGAGCAACTTCTCGTCTGCTGGGGGCTGTAGCATATTATGTAAATAATTTTTTGTTAGCACAAACATGGCAGGAGGCACCAGAATCTATCCACCATTCCTTTGGATTTCCAATCAAGTTGTATTCTGAAAGCATTGCATAGAGATCGTCCATCTCTTCTTTGGATCATGTCAAATTTGCTCTATCCTTCTTCTTATCCTTTTTAGGAACCGGACATTCAGTAGCCCTATGACCAAGTTTGCCACAATGGAAGTAGTTTCTTGTGAACTTCTTCTTAGGAGGATTACTCTTCGGTCTAGGTGCTTTCTTTATTTTTCTTGATTTCGTGGGATCTTCTTCAACAATATTTTCTCCAGAGATCTTTTCTGCGGCCTTGTTATCCTCTTCGATTCTCAACATTACCATGAGATCTTCAACAGTCATCTCCTTACGTTTATGTTTCAAGTAATTTTAAGTCCTTCTGCAACGGAGAATAATGGTTGCCACTTGAGAAGCTTCATTCACAACCAATCCTACATTAAAGATTATGTGAGTTTTAATAATAGACTTAATATATTCAATACATGTATTATATTATATACCTTCGGCAAATAGATCATGAATTATAACCTGCAACTTCTAAATATGGATGACAGCAGTCTTATTGTCTGTCATCTTATAGTCCAGAAACTTTGCCATAATGAACTTCTTCATTTTGACATCCTCTGTTTAGTACTTCTTTTCCAAAGAATCCCAGAGTTCTTTTGAGGTTTTCATATTACTCTACACATTTTATAGATCATCTTGCAGACCACTCATAATGTAGTTTTTTCATAGAAAATCTTAATCCTTTCAAGCTTCTATTACCAAGAATCATTCTTCACCCGGAGTTACATTCGACAAAATAGGAACATTTTCACTAATGAACCTCTGCAAACTCTACGTAGTCCTGTAGTTAGATAGAAGAACATCTTTTGCTTCCATATCTTGTAATCGACTCCAGAAAATTTTGCAGGTTTCTCCACCGATGCAAGAGCAACATTTGTACGATTGGGTGCAACCGATGTTTTAATACCTCTGATTTGAGAAGATGGAAAAATACAGCTTTCCAGGATCTGGTGTCAAAACCAACAAAAGCGACCGACGGACCATGTGTCAGACCACAGACAGTAGGTGGGGTCCCGTGGTTCAGTCCCAGACTTAGGGAAAATTCAGGATCTAAGGGTGACACCTACGGCCGTGGTCCACGGTCCGTTGATGGACCCACAGACCGTAGTTGGGTTCCATCATTGGGGTCCAAAATTTGATGGTCTCTGATCCCACCCACGGTCGACCAGTACGGTCCGTGGTTGGACCTACGGATCGTAGGTGAGGGTCAACAGCCAATTGGAGGAAAATGGTTGTTCGGTCAACTTCAAACGGTCATATATTTTAGCAAAAAATGAATTAGGTGGCCCATGACTTATCAAATTAAATATAATTGAATCCTCTTTCCAACGCCACCGAGTTTGCTAAAATCCAACCTCAGAGTAAAAAGTTATCCTCGTTTTAGTGAAGCCTTGTCGGGCAGACCATGAACCACAACTCCATTTGAAGACCGGTAGTTCAAACGACGGTTCGTCAGTCCCACCGTGGATGGCCTTCATCAGCTTTTAAGTCAGGGTCCTTTTGGTCTTTTCTCTATACGTTTGGGCCCTTAAACTAGGTCATTTGATGCCTAAACTACGTCGTTTTACTCAGTCTAAGCCAATAACCTAGTCAGACATACCCAGAACCCTCATTCTCCAAGAGTCGTCCAAATTAGAACGAAAAGAAGAGAAAGAGGCGCCTGTTTCTTTCAAGAACAAGAAGTAGTGTTCTTCAAGTTTCAGCCCCGAAATTCAAAGAATTTATCCGTAAATTTCGCCACTAGGTATGTGGGATTCACTAGTGGGTTCCTTTCATCCACTAGGTCCCTAGAATTCAGCCAGTTCCTTGATTCTACATAGCTTGTTTAGACCTAGGGTTTGTAAAATCTTGGAAATTTGTTGTGATTCCAGCTGCTATAGAATCCACAATCTAAATATCATGTTTTTGTGGAATCGTTGCATAATTCCTTGTATAAAACTTAGAACCCTGGTTTGTGTAAATTCTCTTAGTTCATGATATATACTTGATAGGTCAGTTAAACAAAAAATCATGCTTCATATTTTGAATGTCCCATTCTTAGTATATAAATGTTGCATTCTCAGTTAGCATGTCAGTATTTTGAGATATTCAGTATTTTAGTTACGTTTTAGTCATTTACATATTCAGTTGGGAGTAGATTTAGCACCGAGTTGGACTAGAGTTCAGCGTACCCTCAAAGTCCTAGAACTACGTGTCCACGTAGGATTATAAGTCCCCTTTATTGGGCATCAATATTAGTGATCACGCCACAGTCATGCTTTTATATCCCTGGCAAGGTATATTGGGTCCTCTTGATTGGGCGTATACATCGGACTCCACGTTTAGCTCACATGGTTTATGTCGATTAATAGTAGCTCCCACAATCAGACTCTTAGTGCATTTGACCAGGTTTTCAATATTTATATCAGTATACAGTTCAAAATGTTATCTTCATGATTAGTACTTGGTCATTGCATTCAGCTTAGCTTTTTAGTTATGTTTCAGTATTTATATTCTTGATCAGATTATGTCATTGCTCAGTTATGCTTTGTTCAGGTTAGTATCTATATCCTGTATGTTCAGTACATTCCAAGTAATGACGCATACTCTGCGCTATATCCTTTTATGATGTAGGTTCAGGTACTCAGCATCCAGATCATGCTTAGATCGATTCTCGGTCCGCACTCAGTAGCTTCAGTGGCGAGTCCTCATATTCCTAGGACAATAGACATGCTTTCATTTTTAGTCATTATTTTTAGTTTCTGTTTTGTTAGAGTTAGCTGGGGGCATGTCCTAGCAACTCAACTCAGTTAGAGGTTTTTCAGACATGGAAGTAGATTGAGCTTGAGTTGTTAAGTGGTTGTTCAGTTATCACTGAACTCTTAGTATATTTTATATATTCAGACTAATTTGGTTTTTCCCCATCTTCAGATATCAACTGTTTTAGGTTCCGTATAGTATATGGTTTACTCAGTAACTTTTATAGTATGCTTGATATATGCCAGACTCAGGGTTAGCTTGGGGTCACTCGTGATCCTAGGTCCCGTGTTACGTCAAGGGGGTAGCCTCGGGACGTGACAGATGTTGTTGCACTACTCATTGTTCTAACATTTACTTGATTGAACTAGTTATTTTCTCTGTCACAAATTGCAGACAATTTAGTATATGAAACACTAACATTAAATATTCAATCTTTATACAATGTGTTTCTGATTTAATGAAGAAGTTCTTATATTCTTCTAATTGTTAACCAAATGAATATTAAATTCAAACAGAGTAGAAAATCATAAAGATTTTAATCTCCAAAACCTCAAATCCAGAAACAAATATGGATTAAATTTCTTAAGCTTTTTATCTCTTGTATGTAGGTTAATAAAACAGAAACAGTAAAGATGAAACAGAAAGACAGAAAATAAAACAATCCGAGTCTACAGAACCCACTGTGTCCTTAAGAAATTTAACCCCCTCAAAAAGTTATAGATTAATTCCTCTCATGATAAAATAAATTAACCATTAAAGAATTAGTGGTACCTCAAATTTGATAATTTCAACGAACTCAAAAGATAGCAACGAGATCTCACACACATATATGATTAATCAATTTCGTTTTATAAGAAATGTATGCAAAAAAAGGAAGAATTCAATGTTGAAAACAAAGAGGAAACCTCTCTATTTATAGCCAATCTATAGGTGTGAACATACCTGTTTAGAATAGACTTGTCTATTCAGAACGGTGGCATCTTTTGAGAACAGAAGTGTCTGTTCTAAAGGTACAGGTCCCTTCCGAGCGAATTTCAAATTATTTCGTTACGTGAATTTTCATATCAATCCTGTTGTGCGAATACAAATTAATTCCGATAATTAATTAATTAATAATCCAAATTAATATTAAGAAAAGAAAATTAATTAATGAGATTGATTAAATAAATTTACCTAAAAAATTATCATGAATCACATGCCCATGCTGTAGCCGAGCAAGCGAGTGACGACAGCGCGATGGGCACCCTTTACTTAACCCTTATATAAGGACAAACATTTTCCTTTCTTCTACCAATATGGAAGAAATAACTTTTCATTTTCCCTCTAATTGGTTCCCCCACATTTCTCAATTTCTCATTCACACCTTGCTTAAACCCAACAAAATCACCTCAATCTCTAGGGGAAGAATTGGAAAATGAATTGAAAAAAAATGGGGTGATAACATGGGTAAATTATGGGATAGATGGGTCAGTACTTACCTGAGCTACACAACATAATGAGGTAGAATATGAATGAATAAAGAGTTAGAGAGTACAATAATTTTAAAGGAAATAAAGGTCATTGTCTTTCAATAACGTGCTTGGATATTCAAGACTAATAAGGATATTTATTACGAGGAAAATAATATAATGTATTATAATATCAAAAGCGTCAAAAAGAACAACTGAGAAGTTCCTTCAATTTTTAGAGGTTTTTTATATGATCATGTTTTGAGAAACCAAATCTTCTTCAAGACTAGTAATGACTTATATGACAAACAACGTGATAGATGATAGTTTTCTCATCAAACACGACTCTGAATGCATGTTTTCATCACATTTACCCAACATTAATATGATATAAGATATTGTCGTTAATCTTTCCATTTTCTTAAATAATAGACTCAAGATACTTGAAACTTCTTTTCTTTACCGTGACGTTTAATCTGATAACACTAAAAATATAATAGTTACCTCGGTTGCAAAACCAAGAAAAAAAAATTAGAAAATTAATCGAATTTGGTTGTACATAAATTTATCTTTACAAATTACTAAAAAAGGCATTCTATAAGTAAAACTATTTTTGGGCCTAATACACGCAGCATAAAGGGGTTTTGGCTAAGTGATCCGGCCCATTAGTTAATCTAACCCTACACCTTAATACTATTTATATCAACCCTATTATAGGTGTTGGAAGACAGTCTACATTATCTAGAGAACAGCTAGGGTTTTAGTGAAATATTTTGGATAGTAAAACGATGATATTTAGGTTGTGGAGATGGGGCATCTATCTGATACGTGAGGAATTCTGATGATAAATAATTGATTCGTGGTTGTTGCAGATGATCCACTTCTTCAAATAGAAAAATCGTAAGTATGCTAACGAGCGTATTACTTACATACAAATGTTAATATCACCAACTACTCAGACATCACAACTTTCTCTCTGCATATAGGGCAAGTGCTGTTTTTTGACAACCATGTGAATATGCAACTCCTATGAAATATATGTGAATAATGTAATCACTATAACTGTTTTTTCTTCAAAAATCTCAAAACAAATAGGGCACATTTCTCCCTATTCAAATTTTCACCGGAACACTCAAAATTACTTGATAAATAGTCAGAAATTGTTTTGGCCAAATGAGGAGTTTTCTCTTTAAAAGATAAATCTGATAAACCCCAAAGGAGTATTTTTTTTTTATCTTAATTGATTTTTCTTTGATGTTATCCTATTTTTTTTCTTGAAATACACCATTCCTCATTTATCCAACACAATTAATGATTATTTGTTTAGTAGCTTTGAGTGTATTGGCAGAAAAATCGATCTTTTTGAGTAATATGGATGATAAGTTTAACAGTATTGGTGTGGCTGTAGATGTGGATATGCAAAGTGAAAATTTTGAAATTGTATCACAATAATTTAATGAATTTTATAGTTTAAAATCAATCAATTTGTACGAAATGGTAGCGAATGATAGTAACAACAAAACATAGAGGGTGAATTTGATTTACAAGTTGATGAGGTTCATGAATATGATGGTGGAGTTAATAAAAAGAGGAGAATTGATATACTTATACCAAAAAATCTTGAAATTGAAATAGAGTATACTTTTCATGATTCTCATGTTCATGAAATGTTAGATACTCCATTGAATTTTTTGATAAAGAAAAGAAGATTTCTGGATAAACCTCAAATTTTATGGGGTAATACTAGAACTTGGGGATATGAAAAGTGGTTTGAAGATTGTTAAATTGAACAGAGGAAATGCTGTGATTTTTGAACTATAAGATATATGACTAAGTTTTTTTGAAATTTTTGAAGAAAATCCAGTTGTAGTGATACACTTGATTCACAATATGTTTCGTAAGAATGAGTTGCACATTCACATGGCTTTCAGAGAATCACACTTCTCTATATTTAGAGAAAATTGTAATGTATTATTAGTTCTTGATATTCACATTTGTATGTGTAGTAATACGCTAGTTAGGAGACTTACATACATTCTCCTTATGGAAGTAGATCATCTACAACAACCATGACTAAAATTACTGATCATCAGGATTCCGCACATGATGAATGGATGTCTCGATTCAACAACCTAATTATTCTCTTCCAATAAAGGTGAAAATGTGTCTCAATAAGATTATGCTAGAGCATTGGGAAATCCAATGAACATTAAATGTCTTAGGAAATATATGTGACAAATCATCTTCCTTTGTTTTAATCTCTTCTTCATATCCTCAGTTTAATATCTTCTGAATTATGTCTTCACTCCATCGAGTAGGTATCTCGAACAAAAGGTCAAACAATTTACAACTTAGGAACCCCATACTATTGATCCTTCTACATTTTTTTCCAATTACGAACAAGCCCTTTAAAGTATCACAAGTTTCTTTTAATAGGATACTTTTAATGCAAATGAGTCGGGCCCCCAAGTTTAATTTCATCTACTAATTGGATAGACAAATATTTATTATATAAAAAAGATAGAGGAAAAAATCTTTTCAAGGGTCACATTCTATATTTATGATTTCAACCTTCATCTTATTAAGACCTATTTTTGTAACCTTACTACATATGGATCTACAATAATATTCCAACCTTATCAAGGCCAAAGAGACATTATTGGGTAACACTTTCCTGACAACAATCTGGAGTAAGTAATGAGTTATGAAATAAGCATCATCGCTTTTGTATCATATTACTTTCATCTCTTCATTTTGCACACAATTTGATATATGGGAGGCACGCCCTTTTTGTGATTTGTCATCTTTTAAAATGGAGAAAAACATTTTTCTCCTCTTGTTTCATGGAAAATGAGCTTTATCTTTATGAATGTTGTTACTATCATAATATTTTATTGGTTGAAGTTCTTTGCATATCCCCATCTCATTTAAGTCATAACGAGAAGTTAGATGATTTTTTGACTGTCCATGTATATCCAACAAAGTTGAAAGAAAACTGTCACACATATTCTTTTCTATATGCATCACATCAGCATTGTCCTCAATTTGTTGGTTGCCCAATACAACAATTAAAAAAATATGAATTTTTTTCCATGGATCATCATTCTTTCCCTTTATTTTCTTTAGGCTCTTTCTATAGACATTATTTAATTCACGTAGTTCTTCAAGAACTTTTTTGCCTGATAAGGTAGTAGGTGCATCTCTATGCTCCTCTTCACCATCAAATGATTTCCTATATCTTCTAAATGAATGATCAGAAGATAAAAATAGTTGATGATCCAAGTAACACATCTTATGACTATATTTGAGATATTGGGAACAAGTATTATAAATACATGTAGGGCATTCCCATCTCCCATTGGTTCTCCATTAGGAAAGCATTATCAGTGTTTGAAACTCACAAACTTTCCATAATAAAGTGGCACTCATAAGAAATTTTGGGTTAGTTTCAACATCATATGTTTTCACTCACACTTCGCATA
Organism: Solanum etuberosum; assembly: GCA_029582245.1. Taxonomy (NCBI): domain Eukaryota; kingdom Viridiplantae; phylum Streptophyta; class Magnoliopsida; order Solanales; family Solanaceae; genus Solanum; species Solanum etuberosum. The sequence continues at coordinate 24,204 of JAJONR010003259.1, read as the reverse complement.
GTTCCTTCAACTCTGCAATCACTGGTTGTAACGATATATCATTTCTAGGACACGATAGACCTACATTAATCATTGACAATATTATATAGTCCGACTTCATGTGAATCTATGGTGATAAATTGTAGTTCATTCACATAACGTTTCATGTGTTACAGAAAATGCTTATTGTTCAAAATGAAAGGAAATCATCGCTTGAAAGACCCAATTTTACATTTCGAGCATTATTGTAACACCTCGGTATTTGAAAGAGCTAAAAATAGAAAGAACTAAATTGAAAATAAGCTAAATCTGAAAATTTTCAAATTAAACTTAAGAAGTGAGTTTTGGGTCAACTTCAAATGGCCATAACTTTTAGTACATGATGAGTTAGGTGGCTCATAAGATATCAAATGAAAGTTCTTGGAATCCTTTTTCCAACGCCACTGAGTTTGTTAATTTTCGAGCTCGTATGAGGGAGATATGACTGTTTGAAGTCAGGCTATCTGGTTAAGGAAAGTTACCCTGATCTAATAGGGGTATTTTGGTCTTTTCCTTACCCAATCAGGTTAATTCATTTTTTGTAATTAATTAGGGGTCTAAACTGATTTGGTTCAGTTTTCCCAAACCAATATACGCTTAGGGTTTTGAGAAGAGTTCAAGAAGAGGAGAAAAGGAGAAAAGTCAAGGCGTTCTTGGAGTTTTCTTGCGGAATCGAAGGTCGTTTCGCCAAGGGTTTGATCCCTAAGACGTATGTGAGTTCACATAGCATTGAGTTCGTTCACCCACTCGCCAATCATGTTATTTTCAGTGTAATTTCGTTCTAGAAAGTTGAAGGTTTGATGTTCTTGATTAGTGTCTTGAAGTTGCTTTCGTTCTTGAATTAGGATGGGATTGATGAGTTCTTGAGATAATCGTATCGATTTTAAGATTTATTTTTGAATAGATTCTCGTGTACTTGTATTGGGTAATTGAATCTAAGGAGAAATTGAGAAAAAGAATCGATTCTAATCGAATTAGGGTCAGAAAATGAGAAGAAAAATTCATCGGAAAGTTCTGGGGATGGGCTGGGGCGACGCACCCCCGATGGGGCAATGCGCCCCCGATGCGCCAGAAGGTCTGGGGAGACGCGCCCCTGATGCGCCAGAAGGTCTGGGGCGGCACGCCAGCAGTGCGCCAGAAACATGTCTCTGAACTTTAGGGGCTGGCGCCTCGCGCCAGCAGTGCGCACGGGACGTCTGCCCCCACTTTTTTTTTGTCGTTTTACCCGTCTAAGTTCTCATAAAGTATACCTTTACTCCCTATTGATTCTAACTAATCTAAACTACTTCTAAATATCTAAAAATCATTCATAAACATGAATCATGACCTTGAATCTATAAATTCAAATTCAAGGTAAAGCTAAGAGTCAAGTCTTGAGAGTTCTTCGAGTCATTTTAAGAAGGCTTTTACAAATTATTTTAAAATTTATTTTAAATGACTTGAGCACTGTGTTTGAGGAAGAGTAGAGTTGCATTAATTTTATTTAAAATGATATACGGAAACTAAGTATTTCCAAGAGTAAATGTTTTCACATTTAAGCAAGAGAGGAAACACCGATTTTCCAAAAGAGTTCATGAGCAGTTTTCAGTATTGTCTCTTTTTAGAGAAATTTTTTTGAGTAATAATCTCAAACCACAGAAAGAGGAAATGTTCTCTTTAAAACATAATGAGCTAAGTATATTTTGGGAGTAATATTGAGCACCAATATGGGGGAGAGTTCATACAACTCACAGCCTCCATAAATCATGTATCCAACGTGGGTAGAAATGGTCATACTTTTTAGATGATTCCTTAATGCTTTTAGCATAGACTAGTGGATCCACTTAGTAGTAGGTTCTACACCTCGACAAAGTATAGGACGGCTCTGGCAGCGTGGGTTAGACGTTGTATCATCACATAGCTCATAGTGATGGCTGTCGGTTAGAGAAACTCCCACAGAGATATTTTTGTATTCTTATATACACAGAGTTTACTTTGTATTTTCATATGCAAACAGAGTTTATATTGTATCCTTGCATACAAACTGAGTACATTGTATTTTTAAATACATTGAGTTGTCATTTACTGTTTTAAATGCTTTATATAAACTGCATCTTTATTGTTGTTTTTATACTGCATAGAGTTGAGTTGAGATGAGATAAGTGTTTCTTTCAGATTCCAGTTCAAGCTTATGTCTTGTTTAGATTTCCCCTCGCATGCTCGTACATTCCATGTACTGACACCATTTGGCCTGCATCTTTTATGATGCAAATACAAGTAACCAGGATCAGCATCCAACGCTTCGTTGATCCAGTTGAGCTCCAGAGTCATTTGGTGAGCCTCCTTGCTTCCGGAGGATCCCTTTCTATTATGTTTTGTCATTTCAGATTGTTAGGATGATTGGGGGTCTTGTCCCGACATCCCTCATAGTATTAGAGGCTTCATAGATAGATATACATAGTTCATGAGTCTTGTTCATTTCTGTTATTGATGTCTGAGACTTGAGTTGCCCTTGAAGCCAGTTTGAATGGTTATTTCTAAATATTCTGAGGTTCTTTTGAGACAGTTAGTTAAGTTGTGCTTTTGAGTTCATACTTATTTTGAGTAAGTCTTCCGCTAAGAGTTAAGTCAGACCAAGGGTTCGCTTGGGGCCAGCAATGGTTCTCGAGTGCTAGTCGCGCCCAGGATGTAAGCTTGGGGTGTGACAATTATTAACAAATTTGGGGAGGAAGGAATCAAAATCCTTCCAAGTTTCCCTATCAGTAGGTTGTCTTAAATTTCTATCTTAGGGTCATTCAGTTTTATGCCATGTCATAGATTTAGATGTTTCAAATCACATAAATATCTTCTGAAGCCTACGCAAATTTTAATGACCTTATCAATTAAGTCATCATGAACATTCCTCCATCTAGAAAATTAACACAAAAGAGCAATTATCTAACTTTGCATTGTCATTCAAAAATAAGCATGTAATCATTAGTGCATGCATGATTTTTTTCATAATGAAGACCCAAATCATTTATCAACTTTTTGCCTTGAAGAAAGATTCGGGTACCTGAGAAACTGGAAATGTCTCTTTTATCAAGTCTAACAAGTATGTAAAGGCCACATTATTCAACCCGTGAATGCATTTAAACAAGTATAACAAAATTGTTAAATTAAGGCCTCATTTGTTTGCACTTAATGGAGGTCTGAATCTGAATGGTTCAAATATTTGGCTATTAAGTGCATTTATTTTTTCTACTTAAAAATCGCTTAATGGTTCTGAAAAGGTCTGAATGATTCTGATTAGTGACAAGTCTTATTCTCATTCAGACTCTTTTAAAGACAATTTTTTTGTTAAAAAAAAGTTTGCTTCATATTTTTTTCTTGAAAAAAAAATTCAAGCCTCTCTCATTTTCAAATTTATTATTTATCAAATTATTTTCCTTACACTTTTAATTTTTTTCTTTGTTTTTTTTTTATCAAGAACTGATAAAATTTATTATTTTATTAAAGTATAAAGCAGCTTCATAAATATATGTGTTATTGAAAACGGACGATGATGCCTTTATAAATTTCTTAAAATCATTTGAATGTATCATGTTCATTATTTATTTTAGAGAAGAGTATATGAACAAACACATTATAGAACATAGAGATGTTTCACTTATTTAGTTAAGATTAATTCATGTAGAATTTTATTTTATTTTTAAAAAGATGACTACATTTTCTTTTAACAATTATTTTATTATTATATTTATATATGTAGTCTATATAGTTCCATTTTATTTTTATCAATCTTAGAATATTCATTTATAATTCATATATCTTAATGTTCATAAAAGAATGAAGTTTTTTCTAATATTTTATTAATGCAATATTTAACTACTATTTAATTTGAATTTCTAATATTTATTCAGACGTTTTAAAACAAACGGTTTTAATCATTTAGTGTTCACATCTACAGACAATATCTTAATCATTCAAATGTGCATTCAGAGTCAGACGTCTTAATCTTAATAAAAACAAATGAGGCCTAAATTTAGAAAAAGTTTTACATCACGGGTACAACTCTTGTTTCCTTTCCTCCACTAATTTTTAAAAACCCTTGGTATCTTCCTGGTCCCTCCCTCCCTCTTTCATGTCTCAGGTCATCTTCTCCATTTTTAAAAATATCATGAAGTAGTTTATCAATATCGTCATGCATGTTGGAAGTTTCATCATCATTGGTTGGATGTGGCGTATTTCTTGAGGAAAAGCCCATTCTAGAAAAAAAAAAACCTCACTTGGTCTATCCATGAACAAATCCATGATAAATCAAGTGATCCTCCGCCAAATTTTAACAATGCCAATAAAAATTGAAATACTTCTTAAAAGGGCATAATATTTCATTCCTCTTGAAGCTCATCTAAATGTTGTATAAAGAAAATCATTAACTCCAAGAACTCACTCATCGGTGGATCTTCAAATATCCATATTTCACAACCCGAAGCCTTGATGGAACCTACCATAACCCACATATAGGTAAGACAATGCATATCCCAGAATGACAAGTAAAAGACATATTAGGTAGGAACAACAAGAAACATGATAGAACTACAACAATTTAATGAAAGCAATGGAAAATAAGAACAACAGAAGATATATATACAACCAAAACAAAATATCAAATCCCACGAACTGTTAGTAAAAAGTACAAACCTACTAAAAGAATACAAGTCCCAAAAATCGACCAACAATATAAACTTGTCTCAAAGACAAGAGACTAGTCAAAACTATAAATGAAAGAAGATAGTCTGATCCAGGATGCTATATGCTCACCCTCGGTCTCTGAATATCCCCGTAGTAGGCTCAAAATCAATGATAATGATGGGTGCTCGGACCTACATCACGAAAATAGACTTAGTGTGTAGTATGAGTACAAAATCAATAGGAGCACAAAAAAACTCGAAAAGGAGAGCATGAAGAAAATCTAGGCTGAGGCACAAAGCTGGCGCGCCAACCTAGTCCCAAATTGCTAGGACCCAAGTGCTGGCACACTACAGACGTGTTGCGCTAGCTTGGGAGTTACTGAAGGGAAATCCTAACGCTGTCATGACCTGATTCCCCTAGTCATGATGACACTTCTATAATACACTAGTAGGTAAGTCAACCCGTACTCAGAATGACTAGTAATGAGTACAAGAGTAGAACTAAGCAGAACAAATATGGAAGTCACGAGTACAGAGCTGTCTAATATGAAAATACAAGTCCCAAAAGTGGACCACAACAAGCCGTCTCAAAGGCAAAAGACTAGCTAAACATATACTGAAGGGACAAGCTAATCCAGGACGTCAAGTGCTCACCCTCGTCTCCGATCCCCAAAAACTGCAAAAGATGGCATGAACGATCACCGGTGGTATCTAGTACTAGAACCTGCATCACGAAACATATGTAGAGTGCAACACGAGTACCAAGAAAAGGTACTCTGTAGGCATCAAAGGATGACTGAGCAGGAGAGGTAAGAATAATATGAAAATATAGAATCTAGATACAAACAGAGGTCCAAGCGAATATGAAAGAAAGCACATGAGCATACCGAAAGTAAATCTAAGTACAGCTAGACTAAATCTAACTGGACCCCAAAAGCCCAGAAGGTACAAAGGTACACAAAATAGCTAAGACTACAAGAGTGAGCTGCCTCAAGTTTGGATCCAATAAGAGTACTCTAGGTCTTGAACCCTAAGTGACGGCCTCTAGCTAGAGGTTAAAGCCTCAAACCGCAAAGCATCGACCTCGAGCCGCAGATAAAGGCCTCAAACTGTAAACATCAGCCTCAAACTGGAAATAACGGCCTTGAACCATAAACATCAACTCAAGCTGAAAATAATCATAGTATCCAATCAACTCCTAGCCCGGCTAACAAGAGTGACAAGGGGCGTGTCGACTCCGAAGAGGATCTCAATATCAGAACTAAGTTACCGTGGAATGATGAATACCCACAAGAATCAACAGAAGGCTCCTAGCCTAGAACAATCCTATCCTAAGTCGGTGCAAAAGCACAAAACCTTTGGTAATGCATCAGAGCCACACAAATAGGGAGAGGAGATAAAGTCTATAAAGTTGCGAAATTATCTAAACTAATGTTGATACTATCAAACTCAAGTCTGCTATTCTAGTCTACAAGGATCTAGTATGTTCGGAACGATGTCAGAGACAAAACAAGGCTACAAGGCTCGCGAGTCTAAGGCAACACTAGTCTATCCTAGACAAAGGACGAACATGCTCAATATAACAAGTAACAACGAAATTAATACACAACATCATGCAACATAACAACATAAACCCCAACTAGCATGGTAATAAACCCGAAATAATACCGATCAATCCTAAAACATGGTATCTAAGAAGGGAAATAAGTATAACTAGGTACCCGTCCCCAATTCACTCTAATCAACAAACATTTATGCATTCAAGCTCAACCTAAACAAAAAGCAAGTTGTACCCCACCTGTAGGCTGACCGCACGCGCTCTAAATCACAAGGTCAGAGCTTTTTCTTTCTGAATAGCCTCCAACGCTTCCACTCTATTAAAATAGGATCACAACTTTAGTACGGTCATTTAGACACCAAAAACACATAAAATGGAAATGGACCAATTTCAGAGTCAAATGGAAATTGTGGGACCCGCACTAAAATTTCTAAAATTGACTCTGTCAAGAGCTTCTAATTAATTCTCCAAACTTGTGTCCTAAAGTGGAACACCAAATGGGGCTCGAGACAACAAGCAATCACACATGCACAAAGAAAACTCAATTAAGGGAAGGGACAATCCACAAAAATGGTAATTCAGCTCAAACTAAGAAAACTCAACATTCTAAAGCTAACTGCGCCAACAAAATTCTCATTGAACCTCGTTTACTCAGAATGCTGACTAAACTTAAACTAAGGCCTAACTTAAAATTTAGAACACCTAATCGCATAGACTCACACTGAAAGCCTCGGGAATCGTTCTGACCATACTACTAGCCTAAATGACCATTCCGAAGCTGATGGAATTATCAAAATTGGATTCTGAGTTCATCTTCTTTAACTTTTGATAAAAAATGACCATTGAAGGTTCAAAAGCTCCAAAACACTAAAACTTGCATAAAAACTCAACGAACGATCAGGTGACGGAAATGTCAGCCCCATCAAGTCATAAATGACTTGGGTTCACTATAGAAATGCTCTAAATGGCGAACATGAGGCATAAACACATAAATGACTTGCCTATACATTTTGGAGCAACAATACTTTTACCGCTAGAACCAGGATATGAATCTTTGATTGATGAATTGTCTTATTACTTCCATTTGCGGACTTTGCTAGAGAGAGTCAATTCCGATGCCCCGAATTATAACTTATAAACGTATTCTGCGATTTTATGACTTCATTCCTCACCTAATTATTAGTATATTCCCATCTTCACTTTGATCTCTTTCTCCCTTTTTGCATCTCCCTTATGAATTTTGTAGGTCCTATTGGATGAGCTGAAAGGCTAGAAAAAAAATTGTACCAAGTTTTATAAATGTGGTAATTACATGTGTTGGTGCTATGCCTTGATAAGCTTTAAGGTCCTCCAAACAACTATAACTACAAAACAAGGTGCCCATCAAATTAGCTTGGAGCTCCATTGGTACATGCCTTATAAGGGTCGAAGTTTAGACTGTTCATAGTAGTTCTACCTATAGAAAGGATCATGAAAGAGGTCATCAGAATGGTACTTGAATCCATTTACGATCTAGAGTTTTCAGACACATTGCACTTTTGCTCGTGTCGAGGCTTCCACTCTTTCATAAGACAGATCAAAAAAGTGTGGGAAACCCTCGTAGGTTTTTTATACAAATCTATTTGATTTATTGTTTAACAATGATGTTGTTAATGGAATTTAAATTTACAGTATACTGACTTAGTAATGTTTTTCTAAATTTGGGCCATAGTTTCGTATATTGTAGTTCTGTCTTTCTTTTTTGTTCCAGTAGTTGTGATCCCATTAATCTGAAATAATTGATATAAGACAATTAGATCGATGTAACACACGAAGTTAATAATTAATGAAGAAGTGAATATGAAGTGCAATTAATAAGCCGAAAAAATAGAATTAAAGCTATAAAATTTACAATATATAGAAAAAAGAAATCAAATATATAATCTTGAATAGAGATGTGATTTCAAATAATTAGAAGACAAAAAAAGAAACATTAAGGGTTTGTTTGGTATGAAGGAAAATGTTTTTTTTAGAAAATATTTTCTTGGAAAAGAAGTTAATTTCTAACTCATTTTCTCATGTTTGGTTGGTGAGTAGGAAATATTTTCCGTAAAATAATTTTTAGTGTTTGGTTGGTCAATGAAAAACTATTTTCCTGAAAATATCTTTTATTTTTGGCGAGAGAGTAGAAAATATCTTTCAGAAAAATAGTTTCTGGTTCGGAAACCAATTTCGATAATCGATCCAGGACCCAACGTCGACACCCGAACTAGGACACGACCCCAACGATTGATTCAGAATCCCACCATGAGATCTGACATAGGACCTTACTTGACTTTCGACTGGGGATACGATAATCGAATTGAGACCCATCCCCTACCCCGACACTCGAACCTAGACAATTGATCTGGAATATGATCCCGACATTCGACCCAGGACTTGACCCCTAACACCTAGCCGTGACCCCAACACTGACACCTCAAAAAAATTTCTCAAAAAAAATTAATTTTCTATGGGGGAGGAGGGGGTGGTGGGGGGCTGTAGGGGTGTGGAAAAAAGAACGAAAATTTTAAAATTTGAAATATTTTTGAAACACAAACTTTTTAATTTTTTTTTGGCGTGGGTGGGGTTAGTAGGGGGCTAGTAGCGGGGTGGGGTGAAAAAATGAAAATTTAAAATATTTTTCAAAAATAAATTTTAATTTTTTTGTGGTGGTGGGGGGGGGGGGAGGTGCTGGTCGGGATAGGGGTGTTGTAAAAAATGAAAATTTTAAAATTTGAAATATTTGTTTTTTTTAAAAAAACTTTTGAAAATAAAATAGAATTTGTGGGGTTGGTCGCGGAGTAGGGGGGAGGGGTGATAAGGGTGTCGGGGTAGGGATGGAGTAAAAAATGAATTTTTTAAACTTTGAAATATTTTTCAAAAATAAATTTTTAAGGAAAAGTTTTTGTGGGGGGGAGGGGGGCGGGGTACAAAAAAAAACTAAATTAGTTTTTAAAATTTTACTTTTTTTGGTTTGGTTGGGGGTTGGTTTGGAAAATGTTTTCCTTACTTTTCCAAAAGAAGTCATTTTCCTTAAATTTAAGAAAAATAAGTTGATTTAGAAAACATTTAAGCCAACCAAACATGAGAAAATTGAAAAACATTTACTAAAAAATATTTTCCTTCGTGCCAAATACACCCTAAAGTATGAAAGAAAATAGATGCATAAATATATGTACAACAAAACCATCGAAAAACTGAACCGAATACCAAAACATGACAAAACATGATCTCTATTGAATTAGTCTTCTCTCTTGTTGAGAATATAATTAAGAAAAATTAAAGTATGTTTTCTATGAAAGCTTACATTTTTAGATAATATAGTCACACAGTACAACATGATATTTAAAGTAGACAGAAATTTTGAGATTAAATCTTAGTGACACTCTCATTACTACAATTCCTCATTCTTTAATTCCTAGTAATTCGACTTTGAGCTATTACAACAAAATTTTTGGGTTTCCGTGTTGGCCAAAGAGCTAAAGAGAGAGTTGAGCGAAACTTGATAAATTAGGAACCATTCTCAGTTTGAGTAAAACAATATATGGTCCTTTAGTTTTTCTACTCTAGTAAGTTTAATATATTTTCTTGTTTTTTCGAATGATAATAAGATTTAACCAAACTTCAAAGTTTTGCATAACTTAGTACTCATGTTAGTTTGATTGTCAGATATTGAATAAATTTGGTTCTTAATTGATATTTACCGTAAGTTTTGAATATCCCTCTGCTGATGCTGCTTTATTTTGTTCTTGATATAATTACTGATCTATATTACTAGGATATGCGCACTAGATTATTTTCCACCTTATTTGTCACGCCCCGAGGCTACCCCCTTGACGTAACACGGGACCTAGGATCACGAATGACCCCAAGCTAACCCTGTATCTGGCATATCATAAACATACTAAAAGATAACTGAATAAAAACATACTATGCGGAAGCTTTAAAACAATAATTAACTAAAAGATAGGGAATACCCAATACTGATCTGAATATAGATAATGTACTACGAGTTTAGTGATACTGAACAATCACTCAAAAACTAAAGCTGAATCTAAAACTATGTCTGAAAAGCCTCTACTGACTAAAGTTGCTGGGACATGCCCCCAGCTAACTCTAAAAAAAACTGAAAACTGAAATAGAAGACTGAATCTGAAGAAAACATGTCTATTGTCCTCAAATTATGAGGACTCACCACTAACGCTGCTGAAACGGATCGGGAACCGATCTATGCGTGATCTGGATGCTGAGTACCTGAACCTACATCATGAAAGGATGTAGCGCAGAGTATGCGTTATTACTTGGAATGTACTAAGCATGCAGGATATAGAATAGAGCTGAACAAAATACATAAACTGAACAAAACATACTGAGAAATAATATAATCTGAACTGAATGTAAATGCTGAAATATACTGAAGACTGAGCTAAATGCAATGACCAAGTACTAATCCTGAACATGATATACTAAGACTGAATGCTGAGGTATAACTGAAAACCTGGTCAAATGCACTTAAGAGTCTGACTGTGGGAGCTACTATTAACTGACATTAAACCACGTACCTTGCCAGGGGTATAAAGGCATGACTGGTGTGATCACTAAATCCGATGCCCACAGAGGGGACTTATAAACCTACGGGGGCACGTAGTTTTGGGACTATAAGGGTATGCTAAACCCTAGTCCAACTCGGTGTTAAGTCTACTCCCAACTGAAAATGTGTATAAACAATATAACTGAAATACTGGATAGCTCAATGTTCCGACATGCAAATCTGAGAATGCAACATTTATATACTAATAATGTAACATTCGAAACTGGAGCATGATTATCTGTTTAACTGACCTAGCAAGTGCAATTCATGAACTAAGAGAATCTACACAACTAGGGTTCTGAGTTTCATACAAGGAACTGAACAAACTTTCCAAGAAAACATGATAATTCGATTACGAATATTACAACAGCTAAACCACAACCATAATCCAAGGTTTTAGAAACCCTAGGTCTAAACAAGGCATAGAGAATCAATAATCTGACTGAATTCTAGGGACCTAGTGGATGAAAGGAACCCACTAGTGAAATCCCACATACCTGGTGACGAAATATACGGAGAAATCCTTCAATTTTCGGGCTGAAACTGAAGAAAACCTACTGCGTATTCTTGAGGGGTTGTCGACTCTTTCTCCTCTTTTTCGCTCTAAGTTCTGGTGAATTTTGGTGAATAAAGGTTTTGGTTATGTTCTGACTAGGTTATTAGGCTTAAACTGAGTAAAACGACGTAGTTTAGGTGCCCAACGCATAGGGGAAGGGACCAAAACGACCCTGACTTAAATCTGACAAGGCTCATCCACGGAGGGAACGAAGGTCCGTCGTTTGGACTACCGGCCGTCGTTTGGGTTCGTCGTTCATGATCTGCCCGACAGGGCTTCACTAAAATGAGCATAACTTTTTACTCCAATATGGAATTTTTGCAAACTTGGTGGCGTTGGAAAGAGGATTCAATTATCTTTAATTTGATAGGTCATGGGCGACCTAATTCATTTTGTGCTAAAAGATATGACCATTTGAAGTTGACCCAACAACAATTTTCCTCTAACTGGCTGCTGACCCTCACCTATGGTCCGTAGGTCCAAGCACGGGCCGTACTGGTCGACCGTGGGTGGGATCAGAGACTATAAAGTTTTGGGCCTTTAAGACGGAACCCTACCTACGGTCTGTGGGTGGTTCCGTTGGTACTGGATCAGTTTTTCTGAAAATTAGGATTTTCTTCATTTTGAGATCCGAGGTGTTACATTATTAATATTAATAGGGATAATACATAAGTAGTTAAGTACCATCTAAACTATGATCGAAATTTCAACGACACACCTAAACTTAACTAGGATATTGGTACCCTTCTAAACTATTTTAAATTGAATAAAACTCCCCAAAAGGTGACGTGACATAGAGAGTATGTACACTCCCTTGAAGGCAAGCGAAGACTTAAAAAATTAGACACACTCTCTTGAAGGAAGATGAAGACCGAAAAAATGGACGCATGTCCTTTATTAATTGGTCCATTAACAATTAGTTAGTACACATAATTATTGACATTAAAACTTATATATATTTAATTATTTTCATTTCTTTCTTTTAAAAATACTTATTTTAATTTTTTCTCACTTCAAACTTTTTATTTTTTCTCTTTCATTAATTTCTTATCTTTTCACGTTTAATAATTTTTAAAAAAATTAAGAAAATAAATTAAAAAGTTACCTTTAATTCTTAATGTTTTAATATTTTTGATGTTTTATTTGTTTTTTCTTCACTTATTTCGATATTCGTTCAAAATTAATTTATTTTAAATACACGACATTTCAAATTAAATTTGAAATTCAAATCAAAAGGAAAGACAAAGAAAATAAAAGGAATAAATAAAATTAATAGAAAAAAGAGAGAAAACAATGAATGAATATAAGAAAAAATGAAGAAAAAGAAGTTTAAATACAAGGAAAAAAACTTTTTAAAATTTTACCGGTATTGACATAATTTAAGTACAAAATAAAGAAAATAAAATTATTTTTTTTAAAAAAATTATTTTTTAAAATAATAATAATTACACACATGGTGGGACGTCAGCACAAAAGGCGCATGAAAATACAGAAAAATTCGAGTTGGGAGTGGGGGGGAGGGTGGGGGGTTAATAGGACCCTGATTTGTTAAAATATGTCGCTAAAATTTCGGTCATAGTTTAGGAAGTACTTATGCATTATCCCATGTTAATATGCATAGATGTGTAATAACTATTTTATATTAAGTACACAGATGCATGCAAATTTTTCTGCAGAATTTGAATACCTTTTTATGGTGCTTCTTCAATTAGGATATAATATGATTGTAGAATGTATTATCTTAGTATACATTATTGTGTGTTTTTTTTTATCAATATGCATAAATAACTATGTTTTTAACAACATAATAATAGGTTAACACATGCATGTGAATTGTTCTAAGCATGTATTATGTAATAGCTATGTACTCTTTCTTCCCAAAACCATTTCGAATTTTTCTTTTCACTTTTTTATAAGTACATCCTCTACTCCAAAAAAATGTCCTTAAATTCTAGACGAATTTAGTGCATTTTGATACTAGAATACTCTTTGTCATCCATAATTAAGTAAATGTGGAAAAACTTTTTTATTTTTAATTATTTGAAACAGTCAAATATGGAGCATATATATATCTATACATAAGTATGAAAACTAGCAGCTTTATTAGTTAAGTTGCCTTTAATAATTGAGGAACAATTGCTATGTCATTCTTGGAAGTATGCATGAATTGACAAGTGGAGTGGTATCGCTCTACATTTAGTTGCTTAATGTAAAAGATCTGTTCCTGTCGTTATAGAAAAGCCAACGGGGAAAATTTTTGGTCCAGAAAACTTTTTGGTAGTAACTTGGAATTTCCTAATCTAGTCCAGATTTGGACGAAATCGGAGTCAGTAAGATCTAGGGAAATCTGGTAACGAATAAGAGATCTAAATATGAATTTTATCACATGAGTAGATAGCTAAGACGTTAAGGAACCCGTACGACTTTACAGAATCGAATTCGGGTGAGTAGAACTCCTGAAACTGATCTTAGCGTGAACGGGTAATTTCTGAGTGTCATGGGTTGAAGGTGTGTTGTGAAACGGGGGTTTGGAACTCTTAATTTAACTCTCTGTCTCCGGCAAGCCGCCAGGGCGGGGCTGCTGTAGCGGGATGAGGTCCGCCACAGAGGGACAGTCGCGACTTAAGTCGGAAATAAACCCCAAAAACGTCATTATCTTGCAACATTCAATCTTGAGAGCTAAGGAATGACCCAGGGATACTTCTTGAAGGTTTTCCACCTCCTCTAGCACCAAAGGTAAGGTTTTTACTCCCCTAATCCATTTTTCGATCCGTAGAACTTAGTTTCTTGGGTAATTATCGATGGGGGAGGGTTTTGATCTGGGATTTATGGTGGAAGAAGCCCTAAACTGGGTATGGGGATCAAGGGTTTGGCCTAGGGGTGATATTATTGATTATAATCCGGGTAATTAAGTCTTGTTTATTGATCATCGCGTTATATTGATTGTTTGTAGATCAAGAACAAGCAAAAAAAAAATCCAAAAAGGAAAGAATCAAGTTTCTTAGGGGATTCAAGCTTTTTTCGAGATAGGTGATGGTTGTGATTTCGTGTTTGTGTGATGTATGTTAGTAATTGCTTCATTGTATTACATGTATGTATGCGAATGTTGTATTATTGATCACACCTAATGTAAATGAGTATGAACGAATAACTATATGCCATGAATCACCTCTTGATTGTATGATTATGAGAATGTACATTGTGATTGTGATTGTGGTATGTTGAATGGATCGGGTGTCACGTTCCGACGCACTAACTGGGATCGGATGTCACGTACCGACATACATATTGGAACGGATTTCACGATCCGATACACTAACTTGGATCAGGTGTCACGATTCGACACACTAACAGTTTGGGTATGGGTTCCATGAGAGGACCAATGACTTGTTGTATATATGCGTATTATTGAGATTGTGAAATTGTACGTTGCTCGTAAATGATAATTGATATTGTATATGTTTGGTGTATGCATGTTTATGATGTTGTAATGACTTATATATGTTTCACTTATTGGAATAGCCGCGTGATCCTACCAGTACACTGTGGTTGTGTATTGATACTGCACTTGCTCTTTCTTTGTTGAGTACAGGGCATTTTCAGGCGGCTACTGATAGACCTCGTTTAGGAGATCAGTGATCAGTGATCAACATCGAATTCAAGGGTGAGCCAGTTCTTCCGGGCTGCCTTGAGTTCTCCTTTTTGTTTAGTCAATTTCTTCGGACTTAGACTAGTTCTTTAGATAATTCTCTTGTTTAGTTTGGGTTGTACCCACTTTTGTAGACATGTTGGTTAGAGTTTTGGTACATTGACTTTCAGGTTCTAGGCGTTATTTCCGCATTGTTTTTTAGTATCGATTGTTAGACTTTTGAAGTTTATGGGAACTTCAGTTTTCCGCATTTAAACCTACTTCCGTACCTTAAAATGTTTAGTATTTTTGGTTAAGTGCTTGGTTTTGGGTTGTAGTAACGGTTCTCCCACCGGAGGGTTAGTGTGGGTGCCACTCACAATGGTCTGGATTGTGACAGTTAAGCTCAAGAAAATTGAGTTTAACCTAAAATAAGGAAACATTCCAAGTTTGAGAAGATAATAGTCTTTAAGTTTTTTTTGCTTTAGTTGTGTGTTTTTTTTATATATTTTATGATAATAAGATTTAGCTGGACTTCAAAGCTAAACATAACTTAGTAATCATGTTGGTTTGGGTGGTTGATATCCAAAAAAATGGTTCTTAATGGATTACTACTGTAAGTTCTGAATACCTTTGTTGGTGTTACTTCATTTAGTTCTTTTTTGGGTAAACAAGACGATATATTATAACTTAATATACATTAATACATGTAAGTGGCAGAGCATGGCTCTTGTTAGTAACGTTTGGAAAAGGGGTTCAGATTACATTATACACATAAATACATTCCATAGTAGAAGGTAGTAAAGGAAAATATTTCATTTATAAACTCTTGTATTTAGCTCATACAAATATGTTATAAGACACCTCTATTTATAATACTAAAACCAAAGTAAATTAGGACTAGGAATCTCTTTAACTAACAAATCCTAATTAAACATAAATAAGTAATATCATAAATAACAAATCCTAAACGACTTAGAATTCATACTCCAGCTTTTAAATTATTATTCCAATATTCTCTGTGATTCAAAGTTGTATATTCTTGTTTTTTTCTTCTTGTCATTGTTGTTGAATTGGAGAACTTTTCTTAAATCTTCAATTGTTGGAGTACTTCTCTTCAATTTTCAATTGTTAGAGTACTTTTCTTCAATCTTCAAATTGTTGGAGTAATTCTCTTCAATTCTCATTTTTTTTCTTGGTCGTGGTGAGCACATTCTCTCCAACTTCCAAGGCTGATGTCCGTTCTACCAACTCTTTTTTTTTTTGTGTTGGAGCACTCTCTCTCCAACTCTCATTGATTCCCTTCCCGTCAAACCCCCCCCCCCCCTTTATTTTTTATTTTTCACTTTCTCTAACTTTTAATTTAGAGAAGAGTTTCTTCCTCTTGTGCTTGGTTGTACTTCTTTAAATCAACAATGCCTTTTTAAATCTCTCCTCCTAGCATATTTTTCATGGATATCATTCGTCTGGTGTTTGTCGACATGATCATTGGCCAGACGAGCATCATATATGGGTCATAACCGCCCATCGGCAGTGGAAACTCAAAGATCTTCTACCAGGATCATAGAAACTCTGATACCAATTTGAAAGCAAATATTTCATTTATAAGCTCTTGTATTTCACTACGTACAAATATTTAATAAGACACCTCTATTTATAATACTAAAACCAAAGTAAACTAGGACTAGGAACCTCTATGACTAACAAATCCTAATTAAACATAAATAAGTAACATCATAAACAACAAATCGCAAACGACTTAGAATTCATACTCCAACATTGAATTATTATTCCATCAGGCAGCCTTTTATGCCTAATATAAAGAGTTCCTACTTTGTCTGCATCTATCTTACTAGATACAATCAAAGGAGGAAATGTCAAAAACACAAGGGAGTTAGCTTTATTCAATCTAGACCCCTCTATAGGTGTCTGTCACTTGATTTTCTTACCTATATCTATTTGTTGCACCAGAGGGTTCCCAAGTTTGAGTATCAGTTCCCTGCAATCAAACAAAATATTAGAGTAAGATGGATGATCATTTGCTTGAAAGTGAAGGATATCTTGACGGTCTTCATTAATATGAAGTAATGTTAGGTTGTAGGCTAGTGCAATAGCCAAACCTTTATGGAGAGCCAATAGTTCAAAAGCAACATTTGTTGCTTCATATATGTTCCTCATTAAGCCTACCACCCTATTACCATATTTTTCTCTTATTACTCCTCCTATTCCGCTTGTGCTCGATTTTTTCGAGGTAGAACCATCACCATTTAGTTATACCGTGTGTTTGAAGATTTCATTTTAAATACCCTGTTGTAGGTTTTCCTATATTGTTCCTTTGGTCGTGAGTGAGAAAAATTCGATGGCATGTATGTATGGAATATTAACATTTATTTTCCCTTTTCTATTGTTGTGGTAGTTATTATTTCTAGGCACCAAAAGAAGAAAGAATAATTAAAGAAAATTAATTTCAACTGCAATGCAACATTAATACTCTTGCACCTCTCAATCCACAACTCATAACGCTGCTGAAATGGTTGAATTCATTACATTTGGTTCTTTAGTTAGCAAAAATTCTATTTCAACCACTACTATTTGTAGGTTTTTATCCGCTATATAGCAGTCGAATTCCAATGCATTAATTAAGCTTCTTCTGAAGTGTGTTTCATTCCTCAAAGTTTTCTTCCTCCTATTTCATGAAGTTTAATCTTTTACTGTAAGTCATAGTGATTCATGTAACTATTGTAATTTCTTTTTGCTATTTTGGTGATTTTTTTGAACTCGGTTAAAAATTCCAGTAAGGATAACCAAAAATTGATCTTTTTTTTTTCTTTTTCTACAGGTTTCTTCATATAGCTTTTGGGAAAATAGCTTGTGGGCTGTGCTATATTTGATAGCACACAACAACATATATGTGATAACTAATACGAAACCAAATGTGAAGTTTGTTAAAAGAACCAAACAGATTGCTCTATTGCTTGCCATAGTTCGTATATTATTTTGATTGTTTTATCTTAGGTACAAAAATTTTGTATGCCATTGCACTCTTTCAAGAATATTAGTATAGAGACAATTAGTCCACTTCTTTAATCGCAAGTTGACTAATTTGTCATATTTCTTCCTCTCTTCTTTTTTTGGCATAACAAAAATAATTTTTATCGGCAATAAATATGCACATTAATAAAGAGTGCTAGAGCCTTTACCGACATTAATCGATTGTCATTAGAATGTCGCTATAGACTTTAGGAACATTTATAGAGAGTACTAATTGCCTTTGAAAATATATATTTAACGGCAATTAAGCTATTAATTATCGTTAAAGATCATTTTTGATGTAGTGATAACTCTTTCTTTTGACTTCTTTCAATTGAATTTGTGAACTGTAAACTTGGATACAGCCTGACAGACTATCTTTTTGAAAAATATGTTAAGCAACATGCTTTTTTCTTCTTGATTGTTAGAAAAGTAAGGTCGTCTTTATTATTATTTTTGGATATTTGTGAGTTCAAGTGCTTACAAAATTATGCTGTGAGATTTTAATATGTTATGTATCAAAATTTTGATTTAGAATATCCAGTTATGTTCCCTTCAGATGCCACCTATTTCTTGGTTGATCATTACATTAATTCTTTGTAATTGCATACTATAACCATAACAATAACTAGGGTTCAATTCAAAATAAGTTGGGATCGGTTATATGAAACCTAAGCAATAGTAATGACTATTATGAGACGATGAGGATTTTTTTTATGATATTAACAATTTTAGGGTTATTTTTAACATATACATGATACGACAGACTATAATAAAAAGAGATTGATGGAGGTTCATAAGAAAGGAGCCGAAGGTTCTTCATTTGCATTTTGTTAATTATGTTCTTCTAGGGACGTGTTCCACTTTACTTTGGAGTGTTGTTGTTTGAGGCTTTTTGGTCTCTTCTTTAACGTATGATGTTGTTCTTTATAACTTCTTGGAATTTAGAAAATTTCATTATTTCTGACCAACTATTTCCATGGAGATTTTCTTAGATTTCTTTCTTATACTTAAAATCTCTTTATGACTCATTCACTTTAAGATTTCGGAGGGACCTTTGTCTTAAGATAAAATGTTCTTGGCAATATAGTGTATGTATCGAAAATACGAATATTATCAAATGATCATATGTAAGCTTAGTAAAATAGTTCAATCCCGTGTGAAGCACGGGTAATTTACCTAGTGTGTGTACATATATATACACACACATAGAGAGAGATATTTTCATGTTATTTTTTTAAAGTAATTTTGTCATTTTTATAATTTTTAAATAATATATATATTTTTATATGATTATATATAAAATTGTTACTTTTTATAAATATTCAAAAATCATCTCACAAAGATTTGTTTCTTAATTAAATGTTTTGTTAATTAGTTTTGTTTAATTATAGTATATATTTTAATTTAATTATTTTATATTTAAGTTAATAATTTTATCTTGTTAAAATTAATAAGCTCATTAATTGATTAGTATTAATTTGTCTTATTCGCTGAATTCTCTAATTAACTCAATTTTGACCTAATCTTCCTTCTATAAATCCCCCCTCCCCCGGCCCCTCCCCTTCACTGTTTAGAGAAGCCTTTTGGAGGGGAGACGCAAAATTTTCATTCAAGACGAAGAAGACGAAAACACTCTCATAATCTAACTAAATCCATTCTAAGAAGAAAGGTTTGTGGGTTTTGAATTTTGTTTGGGATTCAAAAGCTTTCTCTGGCGAAGCTCCGCAGTTCGTGCTAGTTGAATAGATCCTTTTCTTCTCGTTGTCTCCAGCTCGCTGCTCTACAAAAGGTAATGTCTTTGACTTAAGTTGTTTGTTGAGTTTCCGTATAAACTTTTCTGTCTTCATCTTGATTGCTTAAAATTCAAACTCTAGCCTTTGAAATTCTGTGTTAGCTGTAGATTAGGGTTAAACGCATTAGCCTGTTTAATTTAAATTTGCTAGCTTTAAACGGCAGTTGAATCAACCAACTATATATTCTACAAAGCACGAGCAAATTTAAATTAAATGAAATGACTAAATCTAAATGAGTGATATAACAGTAAATTATACAATGCATTGCTTCTGCTGCATCATTTTCCCTTTCTTAGACAGTAAATAAAAATGCTAAAATAACTTAATAGTTGCATAACTCGTTATTTGTGGTTTGTTTGATGTTAGTATTTTATTCATGAAGTTTCTTTCTTGTAATTTCCTCTCAACAATGGTTGTTTTCTTGCTTTGTTTGTCATGTACTGATGTGCTGAATTATGTAATAGAGGTTCAGAGATAGATAGTTGCCATTTACAGTTTATTACTTCAATTTTGTCATAAGCTTTGTTGGACAACAAGACCCTCTATTTATTGCCCATTGTATAGATTTTAACATGATTACTTCGTGTCTTTGTTATTTAATATTACATAGTCAAATTATCTCTCCCTTCCCTTTACAAATCCTTATTATTTTTCTATGTATGAACTCCCTCCGATTGAGTTCATTGGACTCCCTTTCCTCTTCTTGCATCTCAAGTTGGGTTCAAACCCAACACCCCTCTTCGAGTCAGCCTCACCACTCATCCAAAGAAAAAGGGAAGCAAATTTAGAGGTTTCAGAAGCTAATGTACATAAAATGTTCAGCAGATACAGAAGTATACAAGCAATGCATACACAATGGAAATAGGCTAAACCCATAAATTTCAGCAGCCTCATTAGAATTTAGGACAGGTGGAAGAATGAGCCTATTAGTCCAGCAATCTGAACTTGGGCAACAACCCACTTTTATTCTCTCCTCTACATTACATTCTTATGATTCTTATTTTGTATTAACTCTAACTTTATTTTCTTTAGATTAATTTAATTATATTTCCCTGAAGATGAACCAAAATTGTTTTGTATTGATTTAATGATTTTTATTAATCAATTGATTTGTCACTCAATTGACCCTTTTGGTTATGCTTTTATCTGATTTTCAAGCATTTAATTTTTTTTCTTTTTTAAATCATCTTTTTCCTTAAATAACTTTAAAAGATTTTACTTTAATTATTTTTTAAGTTAGTCAAATAGTTTTCAAATCACCAGATAGTCGCGTGTTAGCGGACATTTCAAGTGTCTTAAATACTTTCTTGAAGTGTAAATAAGAACTCCGTACCCTTTTCTCTAAAAAATTTTAGACTTAATTTTCTTAAAGTCTTTAAAGTTAAGTTTCTTAATTTCTTTAATAGAATAAGTGACGATTCTATTTCTAAGTATTATTTTTTAAATTGTTTTTTCTACGTAAAATCGTGACATAACACTAATGGTAGGGAAAAATTGTAGAGTAGAATTATGCTTAAAATGATCCTTATGTATGAATTGTCCATTTTCTATTTTATAAATATATTCATTGTTTTAGTTTTTGTATGAGTATCTTTCACAATGAAAGACAAAAAATGATAGATATATTTTAATTATATTCTTCTATATAACTTGCTAAAACATGTGCTTATGCTAAATTTTTTTATCACTTGGTACCTACAAATATTTCTTTTTTTTGTAAAAGATTTTTTTTGGAAGTGAGAAGTGAATTGGTGAGAAATCAAAGATTTTCCATTCTTATTTCAATTTGGTTTCTTTGTTTTCAGTGAAAACTCTATAGTTCATGTTAATCAGTGAAACTACTTCTATCATTATCACTATTTTCTAGTTTTGTCTCAAAGAATTAATATATATTTTTAATTATTTCCTATGCTTCCATAGAAATGAATTACTTCTTTATTAGAGTGTAGTTAATATTTGTTGACTTTCTTTTAATCATCCGCTATTTCATTCAGGAAATCTCTCGATCTTTTTCTCTTATGTATTGTCCTCTTTCTTTTTCGCTTTCTCCTCTCTCACCACTGACAAAATTCAACTATCGTCAGCACTACTGTTACCAAAATGTGTGGTCAGTACAGATCCATTCCAGATCTGTCTAGTAAAGACCAGATAGAGCGACTTCCAATAATTCCCGCGACTTTAAGCCATTTCAGACGACCTCCAGCTATTTATGGCGACCTCTAGGGACATCCGACAACATACAACTCCAATAAAGACCAGATAGGGCTACATCCATCCATTTTCGGCGACTTCTAACCATTTTTGCGACCTCCATGGACTTCCGGCGACATCTAGCAATTCAGACGACACTCAAATTTAGTTTTCTTGCTATCTTCAAACCTAGCGGCACTACCAAGTCTATCTGGATATTCTCTTGATCTTGCTCTTTTAAGAATAGATTAGTGGTTCTATATCTTATCCTATCTATATCTTATTTAGAATTTAGTTGCACTATTTATTGTTTAAATCCTGTGGATTTCATAATCTTCCCTTGATTTATTCAATAGTATATTATAGCTACTGCTAGTGTTAGTTTTATTATTGTGTATTAACTAATTCATTGTATTTTCTGTTTGTCGCTTAACTTACTTTAGCCTTATTACTCCCAACGGTGGACAAGACCCTACTGTATTATCTCTTACTAAGGGAACTAAGGCTAAAGTAAGTTAAATGAAAAACAGAAAATACAATGAATTAGTTATTACACAATGATAAAACTAACACTAATAGTACTATACTATACTATGGAAAGAAATCAAGGGAAGATTATGAAATTCATAGGCATTAAACAAAAAATGTGCAACTAAGTTCTGAATAAGATATAGAGTCACTAATATATTCTTCAAAGAGCAAGATCAAGAGAAGATCGTGCTAGACCTAGTAGTGCTGCAAGGTTTAAAGATAGAAAGAAACCTAAATTTGGGTGTCGTTTGAATTGTTGGATGTCGCCAGAAGTCCATGGAGGTCATAAAAAATGGTTGGATGTCACTAGAAAATGGATTGATGTAATCATATCTAGTCTTTATTGGAGTTGTTGTAGTCGAATGTCCATAGAGGTCACCCATAAATGGCTGGAGGTAGCCAAAGAAGGGCCAAAGACGTCGGAAATGACTGAAAGTCGCCCTATCTGGTCTTTACTGGACCGATCTGGAACGGATCTGTACTAACCACACTTTTTGGAAACAACAATGCTGACGATAGTTGGATCTTGTCGGTGGTGAGAGAGGATATAACGCAAAAAATAAATAGGATAATACACGAGAGAAAGAGATCGAGAGATTTCCTGAATGAAATAACAGATGATTAAAAGAAAATCAATAAATATTAACTACCGTCTAATAAAGAATTAATTAGTTTATGTGGAAGCATAGCAAAAAATATATTAATTCTATGAGACAAAACTAGAAATAGTGATAATGATAGAAGTTTGACGTGAATCATAGAGTTTTCACCGAAAACAGAGAAACCAAATTGAAAAAAGAATGGAAAACATTTGATTCCTCACCAATTCACTTCTCCAAAAAATCCTTGACCAAAAAAAAGAAAGAGAAACCAGTAGCACCAACAAGTGATTAAAAAATTTCACGTAAGCACATGTTTTAACAAGTTATATGTAATGATATATTTATCATTTTATTGTGTCTTTCATATGACATGTAATCATACAAAATATAAACAATAAACATATTTATAAAAGTTTGGTTGCTTGTTTTAAACTATTTTTTCTATAGTGTTGACTTCGGTCATTAATTATTTCATTGAGACGACTTCCGTTGGTTGTTTAATTGATTCTACTGAGTCTCGAGATGTCACGCCCCAAACTCAAGGGGCGCAACTGGCTCTTAATGTCAAAACTCAAGCCCGAGCTGACCCTGCTGAACCATTTGCTACTAGCGCATGACAGCCACACGCAATCAAGAAAACAAACAAGTATATCTCGGCTTAAAATTAAGCCTTCGGCCAGCAAGGCCCCTGTCAACAGATCTATAAAAGAAAAAGCTACTCCCAAGAGTTCATATAAAGAAATAGCAAACTAACACAAAAGTCCTGATTGGGCCGTCGAGGCCACCATGATCTCTATACAAACACTGAAAGCAGGTATATATCAAGACAATACATCAAACATCTAATAAGCTTCAGCAAACCAACAAACTAGGCCTGCATGGCCATAACGTAGCTATACACCCCACACACTAGTCTGCAAGCCTCTAAGAGTGGTAAAGATTGGCGGGACAGGGCCCCAGCCTACCCATAAAAATATATACAACAAAAGCTAACAAACCTCCCAACTCTGGCAGCTCCGGAGGAAAGGGGC